>JABASH010000119.1:0-58625 GCA_019776445.1 Tomocerus maximus
ATACTAGCGCATTTATAGTGTTATTATTACATTATTACCTCTGTAGTTTTAAGTACCTACTATTGTAAATTACAAACAATTATGTTATTTAAGGCAGACGAATACACATAAATGTTATATACAAATTCAATCACACAATAAATACAATAATATAATCAAACCAAGCAATCAAATTAAACGAAACGTGAAAAATAAAGCATAAATACGTAAATCACCCAGTGACGAAATCGTTATCGTATTTCTAGGATCTAGTAACGCGAAGAATTGTTGTGAATTCTGAGTCGAATGTAATGTAAAATGTAATAAAAACCAACGTTTAAAAAAACTATTATCTTGAGGCATGTTTGCAGTTTGTATTGCGTATCTACCTCTTTCTCAGTCATTTATGGTATCTAAATATACTAATTGGATTGGTAATGATTTGCTATTTTGCTGTTTATGCATTTTTCCTTAAAAGTATTTTTAACATTACTGGAAACATTGTTTACTTTATAAAGACAGACAAGAAAGACGCATTTTAGTATCTGCCTATTGGCTATGTATGCACCTACTATTGCTGTTAGGTTAGGTACACGATCACAAATAATGCTGTGCTATCCACAATATCTTTAAAATCACAATACATAAATAGTAAATTTAAAGCAACACCTGCCTGTAGTAAAAAATACATTTTGCAGTTAACTAGCCATCTTAAAGTACGAGTCTGCTGAGTAGTTAAACAATTTAAAATCATATTCATAAATTTCGTATAATTGTTTGAGACGATATTTTGTTAATTGGGAAAAGTAACTGTGGGTGGTTTTGTTAACATTGGTTAGGGATGGTATAACTTTGTTCTGCCAACGTTTCCATGCGGCAATTACTTCGTCATATTTTTGACTGCCTTTGTCATAGCCGAGCAGTCTGAGTATTTTATCTCTATCTTGAGCCATTGTCTCAACTTTGAGTATATAGTCAAAGTGATTCCAACAAGGACTGCAGTCGATATACATGGGTCGCCAGTGTTCATCCATTTTTGTCGGCTGCATAGACAGGAGGTACTGAACAAACTCATCAAACGTTGGCACCGGAAGTACTTCTTTTAAGACTTCTTGTGCATGACCACGACCAGACGGGAAACGTTCAAGATTAACCAGGTCATGTCCATTTACGCGTAATTCTGTTTGGATATGCAATAAGATATACATTACAAACATACAGAAATCGTCTCAAAAGGAAACCTTAAACTCCTACAGCATAGCTATCTCGCAAAGGTACTTAAGATATTACAAAGATAATTGCGAAGAATCTACTATATGCAGTAACTCACTGCTTAAAGATAATAATATATTAATTGTTTGTAGTGTGACTAGACTGACTTGACCAGTTGACTCTTCTAGACTATGTCTGGCTGTTGGAGAATATATCTATGTAGCGTTAGTATTGATATTGACTATTTATGTTTGTTAGTTGCATCTAGCACTCCTTGCTATTCTACTCCCAGTCGGAACATTTAGAATGTTTGTTTATTTGGTATTTTATAGACTCAGGGTCATCCACTACATTTATTCTTATCAACTTGTGTATCCACGCTCTGTAACTAGAAGTCTGACTGAATCTGACTGATTTAAGACTTGTGCTCTATCACAACGCATTAGATATGTAGTCCTTGTCATGCACTTATTGTTAGCATCAAGAATATTATGTGAATTATAAAAGGTATGACGAGTTGAATCAAGAGAAAAAAAATTGTGACGCATTTTCACCAACTTTTTAACGTGGCATGTTTTTGAGGTGTAGTAATATCCCCGTCTTGGACTACGATTTGACTAGGCACGACGTTTTCGTGTTTCAATGGCAAATCTTCCCTCTGTGTCAGTAGGTTAAAATTAAGAAGACCTGAACTTGAGTAATTTGGCTTTCTGAAACGACGAATTATACTTGCGCTGTATTTCCTGTAGTAAAATTGTCTTCCTTGAGTTCTTTCGATTTTATCACGATAAGCAGAGAGAATACGCTCAAATGGATGTCGGACCACCACCATTGAATAAAACTGCATTTGCTCTGCCGTTTGGGAACGGCTCCGGACGATGGGAACATTTATGCGGAAATCTTGAACGAGTTTTAAAAAACTTAGTTTGCCTTGATGGATTTTCCTATCAGTCAACGGAGTTAACGCACCCCTCAACGTTGTAAATACTGCCATCCAGGGAGAAGACGCTGCTTTATAAATGGGACACCATTTGACAACCGTTGCTCTATTTAGCACTCTGTATTCATAAAAATAGGAACAAAATAATAATTAAATATAATAATTATACGCTACAGGCATGCCTTATATTATTAGAATAGAATATCATACCTAAGGAATGAATGTGCAAGTTCATACTTATAGCTATGAAATCAATTACACACGTACATTATAAAGCACTATAGCATAAACAGAGCCCTTTCCTTCTTTACAGTACATAAAACAAAACAAGGTGCAAAAAATGGAAAAAACTCAGATACGCATGAGAGATAAACTATTTCTAGTTTACATCGCGATTTCAAGGCTTGCAGAAACAGAAACTTGTTGCAGAATTGTAACAATAAGATGCAAAAACACTTTGAGTAAGGAGGAGACAGGTAAAGGCGTAATAATTACTACATTAATACTTTTACTACTTAAGTTTAGACAACAGTATCTTATTCTATGAAACCATATTATACTTACTCGTCCTGAGTGGTAAATTCCTGGACGCTCTCGCCGTTAACCTCAAATCCTTTATTATTCGCCCAGTCTTCCATTTCATTGTTAAATTCCCGACGATAGTGAAGCCATTTATTCCTACGCTCATTATGGGAATGCAGGAGCAGACGCTTTTTCAATTTATAATTCAGATAGCGATTTCTTCTGGCTACAGTGTTGCTATTAATAAATTTCCACCTCATGTATCTTTTGTTATATCTCTCGCCCATGTCATTAGTACTTGTGTTATGGCTGTCATTGTCGTTGTTGCTATACTTTTCCTCCGATTCACTAGAGACGTTTGCACAGAATCCATTGCTATGTAAGGCTCTTTGCAGAAAACCTTCATTTTCCTAAAATAAAAATGTACAACATTTATTCCCATCTTTTAGAGAAATAGATTACATCTCAATGTATATGTGGCATAAAAGTCTCAGTATACATCAATTAAAATTATGAGTATTTGTTTTTTACGTAAGATTTGCTGCTTGTAAGAGTAACATTCTCATGTTCCTTCTCGCTACTCATTCCTTCTTTGAGATCTTCATTAACAAGTAATTCAGATTTGTCTGTGATTGATGCAACAGTCATTTTATCCTCCTCAATCTTGATCCAATGATCATTAGGCATCCTTTTCATAAAGATTTTAATGTGAACGCAAAATAAATGTCTTTGATTAGTACTACATTATACATATAAGACATTATACAGACATGTAAAGGCGGAAAGGTAACGGTATATAACATGTACCATTGTAAATTTCAACCAAGTTCTAGTAAAAGTAGGCAAAAATAAATCTCCGAAAGCAATCTCAAATGTCGTGATGCAAACGGTAATAAATAATTGATGTGAGGCATACATGATACGTGAGTAGCATTATACACATACTCGTATACTTATTGACAGCTCACAAAAGTCCTGTATTGCAAATATTTAATAAGAACAAAAATGGCCATAGTGTAATGTATAAAGCTGATGTTGCACGAATCGTATGAAAAACATGACACTGAAAATCGCATTTAATTGTCAACAATTAAGGGACTAGTTAGGTGGAGTATTTATTGCTTCATTAATTAATTAAACTGTTAACATAATAAGGTTATAGAGCATTCCTTCGCATAATTACTTGAATTATTAGTGGTAGGTAGTTTATATTGAGCTAATTTGGAAAGCATACAAAAGATAATGAATTTCCATAGGCATTCGTACCTTGAAAGGTTGGAATTAGAAGTTGACATCCATAAGAGGAGTGCAGACACAACACAAGTTGATATTGAGAATGTAACGAGCGCATATAATGTCGCTCTGGTTAACAAAGTTGTACGGACTTGTTTTTTCTTGCAAAAGAGTCTCGTTTTCATGATAGCCCTTCAAAACATCAAACTTCAACTTCAAGATGTGCTACGCATTACGCAAATTACGCATTGATAATGTGTATACAGAAATGGCAAATTCCATGCAAGTTTACTGCTTCAAAATTATCGTCTAGGAGAGTCCAAAGTTGTATGTAATTCGTTTAAAAATTGAGAGCCTTATTAATTTACTAACAAGTTTCGTGATGCCTTTTGTAAATAGCACTAAACTTAAGTTTACGTTTAAACCGATGGTCACTCAGCTGTATTATATAGTACATCTTGTAAGCTATAATATCTAGCACTAAATCCATGCAGGTAAGGTAATACTTTTTCTAGCCATTTATCGATCTGAACCCAATTTAAACTTAGAAAGTAGAACTCCGATTTAGTAGGTACACAACCCTTTGTTTTCGTAGGATCAATAATTATTTTGCTAAGACTGTAAACGAATCCCCGAAGAAAACTCATTTGCCAAACATATAAATAGATTTTCATGTATATTGTGGGCAAACTATAAATGTAGTAAATATGATATGAAACACGAACTTTATTGAAATTCTATACAATTGGCAAATGTGTATATTCGCCTATACAATGTATTAGGATTAAAGAAATACTCTCTGCATTATATGAACATGAAAGGTTGGTTTTGGCTGATGTAAATTGGTTAGGAAGCTTCTTATGGTTTACTGGACTTCGCTTCGCTTCCACTTACACGTATTGACATAATTCATAATTCATGATACTCATGAGTCTTACCATGAGCAAAAGCAGTTAACATAGCATCGTCACAATGCCGAAAACAGTAAAGCAGAATTAAGTTGCCCAGCATTAGTCTTCTCTAGAGATAGTACCGTACATACAAACCAGGTACGGTTCGTTCACTCATAGTAATTGCAGCCTCTGGGTGTGCGATTCAATGTATGTAAATACCTTTAAAGGCATAATATTATCATTCCAACGGTCAGCGAATCGTTAATCAATAATAGTTTAGTTCTGCATGAATTGTTCCCCATCAAAACATAGCAATAACTGATGATTTGATGGAAAGTTACACGAACCGGAATTCCGGAACGGACCACATAGAAATTGATTGACTGGATTGCATTAATCAATTTTGGTTCACAAAAGCAAAATGTTTTATTACGCTATAAGTCTACAAGTTAAAACAGCAATAGCAACATGTATAATTGTTTGGCGAATCTGCTATTTGTTTTGTATCATCCCAAATATTACAATAATTAAATAAATATGTAAACATATCCCATATCCTATATACTTTATATTCATCCAGCTATAGTTTAATAATCAATATATAAATCACTATTGTAATAAGTACGATGTCATGAATTGGTATTATTGTTACGGATTGTTTAAAGCATATTATGACTCAAGATGTAAATCTTTTGCAACAGTGTAGGCAGAAACATACATCATTGATGCCCGATTTTTCAGAAATGTTTCAATTGCCTTTGCACGTGCTTCCTCCCATGCATACATGTCACGGTAAAGTGGGCGAACAAATTTCATTCTGCCTTGTTCTGTTACAAATTGTAGAGACAAGGGCAGCTGCTCCATCCACTTTCCTCTTATACATAATCGCAACCATCTGCAAATAATTAAATTATTAAGTCATTTTTACACACTAGTTGTATTGCAGTCACTGTCACAAATAACATAGGCATAATTTAAGTTATACCTAAAACGAATTTCAGAATTACGAAGTCCGTTCAAATCGTAGGCTTGTTGCATTGCCTTCAACTTTGCAATAGAAAAGGGTTTTTCTTCCAACAACTCTGCAAGAAACTCAATCCTTTGCGGACTGCTCAGTTTCTTTAAGTCTGCTTTTTCGAACGGGGAAGCAGTGGATTCGTCCCATTTCATCCATCGGTTTTTTAATTCAGTGCAAACTTGGAGAAGAGATGTGTCGTATCTGTTCACCACAATAAATCCCAATTACTAATCTTAAACAAAGTTGGAAAGTTTCTTAAGGATGTTGCCCCATTACGTTGAAACAACCAAAGGCATTCCAGGGGTAAAGAGCCATTTGTCCCATTCCACATCTTTGATTAAGTTCAGCTTGCTCGCATTTGTAAAGTAATTGATGAATTGTTGTTTAAAATCCTCAGTGTCGATTGACTTGTAACGATTGGTTGCAATATACGACTTCAAAAACGGCTCAAACACACCTATTGAAAATCAAACATCATAGACAAATGTGATGGTGCTTAAAGTTTCAGTTAATACTTACTTGGTCCTCCAACTTTCTGTTCCAAATAATACAAAAAGGCATAACCCTTTTCATAAGGCACTACGCTGAAAGCGTCATCGGGATCCACACCATCTAATTTTGTCACCTAAAATACAAATCATCGCTAATCATATCTATGCAAATCCTACATTATAATATATATAAACTTAAACTAGGTATACACAAATATATATAATACAATTAATACAAATCAATACAAATATGCAAGAGTGTTTAAAGTCACTTACTAATGCTGTAAGCGGATTTTCTGGTTTCATGGTAGTGATGCAGTCTTTTAGGTCTTTTAATCCTCCGATGGAAGCAAATTGACTAAAATTAATCAACAAAAGAATATTTTGCACTTTAATTATGAGAAAATTGAAAAAATTACTTATACTCGCTTATACCTTAAGTAATAAAGCTTATATAACATCCTTATATAATAACTCATATACTTATAATACCGTGCAGGCTCTCCTTCCAAACGCTGAAGAATTTTTCTTTCAGTGAAGACTGTGAAGCCTTCATTGAGCCAAAAATGTTCAAACGTTCGATTTGTAACTAAATTTCCTGTCCAACTATGGGCAATTTCATGTGCTATTACATTAGCAAGGGACTTGTCTCCAGCCAAAAGGGTTGGAGTGGCGAAAGTCAGACAAGGATTTTCCATGCCCCCAAAAGGGAAACTTGGAGGCAAGACCAATATGTCATAAGTTCCCCATTCATATCTAAAAAGTTAGTTGCAAACATGCAAAGAAGTTGTAGATGTTAATTAGCATGTCCCTTCATTGAGTTCCTAAACATTTTTAAAAGTATAAAGCAGTGTTAACAGTCTCACTCTCCGCAAACATTTTCTGCTGCCTGAAGCATCTTTTCAGTATCTTCAAAGTCATATGCAGCAGCCTCTAAAAATTGCGGCTCTGCCCACACTTCGGATCTTGGTCCAATTCTTTTACTAGCAATTTTTCCAGCTGCAATCGCAATTAAGTAGGACGGAATAGGCACCTTTTGTTCAAACGTATGACGACTAAGAGTAGAATTAACAAGTTCAGGTTGACCAGCGCGAACCGCACTCATCAACACTTGAATTTCTTTTTGAGCAGTTACCTGTAAATAATTCGTATCTTTCAATGGCTACATTATCATTAACACTTTTAATATTTACAATTTACAACAAATGAACCTCAGCGTGGTAGGAAGCCTTTGTAGATGGAGTATCTTGACATGGAACTAAACTTCGGGCGTGGATAGCCTACAAAAGAAATTGAAAATGTACATATCTGTACATAGTTATTGTAGGTAAAAGAGAAGCAGATAAAACTGATAACGGCAAAACAAAGGTAACAATAATTATCCTTGAATTAATAAATTGCTTACTGCTTTGATATGGAATCCCAATAATAAAGCATTTCAATAAAGTTCTGAATTGACAAATTTTGGGTTTTATTTATCTATGATGCTCTTTAAATGTATCCCTTACCTCACATTGGCTAAATAAGTATGGAAATTCTTTTCCTGCAGTCTGTTCCTTATCCAACCATTGCAAAGCAGAACATTGATTTGGAGCTGTTTCGTATTCCACTTTAATCTCAGTCTTCCTGTAAACAAAGAGTATTTTCTGTTTATATCACTTTATAACAAATCTTCTGTAACTTCAATGCATTTCTTTCACACTTTCTTTCTAAATTGGATACATTAGAATAAGTTTTGTTCTGTTATCATGTTAACTTCACACCTGTGATATTTACTTACTCCTTAAGAATGGACCTAGTGCAACAACACAGTATTGCTCTGTCGAGGACGAAGAATCATCATTAAATAAATAATAATAAATAGCTACCAATAAATATTGTACATTAATAATATATAGTAGGTATTACTATAATGTAAAATGATTATACTGTTTTTCAGTGGGAAGTGAAATCTTGAGCGGTTGACCAAATGTTGAAACCTTGTCACCAATAGTGTACTCCAACTTATTTCCAGTTAAAGCATCCGAAACGCTTTTAACAGAAATATCTTTAATGTCGAAAACCTGTATAAATCAGTAAAATCAGTATTACATAGCATATAAAAACACAAAGATACATAATAATTAGTATATAGGTAAAAAAGTAGAGATTTTTTACCCGAAAACTATTAGATACTTACAATAAATGTTGCATTTCCATTGCTAGCGGCTAGTTCATACACTGCGCTACCACCGATTACTTTTCTTTCAAAATCAATGTTCCAATTTAATCTGATTCTCTCAGCTCTAACATCCTCGGGATTTGAAAAACTGTTCGGGTCATTTGGACTTAATGGTCCAATTTTCTTATTTGTGTCTGTCATAATGCTATTTATTGTAGAAAATGTAGACACTGAAGAATTAGAATTGGAGAACCTTTTACAGGGAACTATCTGTGCAGAAGCAATGGGAAATAAAGAATAATCTAAGTTACCTAATGAAAATGACAGCCTAGCAAACTGTGCCACGTCAAACTTGATAGGAAAGTTTGACAGAAGGTGACACTTGGATAATATGGCACTTGAAACGTTAATTGAGCGAAACGAAACAATCATTTAATTAGAAAGATTAGCGTTGATTGTGTACTCAATCTATTTTATACAAAAAGATAATGCTTTTGAGAACGCTTTTTTGCGGTAAGTCAACGTAACATCATACTTATGATAGGTAAAAACGATAGTGCAGCACATCTGCAAGTGTTTGTGTGAATGAATGAGCTGTTTCTATGCTGTGTGAGTGCATGTGTGTGACTGTCAAGACTACGCAAGCAAGTATTTCTCACCTCAGAAAGACAAGCCCACACAAAAATCAGTAAAAAATATTAGAAAATCATGGACATAATAATTATGATATTGCCAAATACTACATAATATGTGAGAATTATATCCTCCTATGCCCTCCTATTATATCATATTGTTTTATAAATTAACATACCTAAGTAAAAAACTTATGTTCTCTGAATTAATGCTTACACAGTACTCAACGGGGTGGTTTCCAATTCTGGCACTTAGTTTCAATTTATTAAGTCATTTTTACAATTTGATAAACAGTGAAAGAGAGGCATTATACAATTTTTACACTTGGTGCTTGTTAACAATTAAAATACGTATCAATTAATTACTGGTAGTAGTAATCAACTAACTAGTATTTAGCATAATTTGCGTAATACAAGGTCTAAATAACGTTACAACCAGGAAAGTAAAGGAATACAACATAGAACATAGAAACCCAACCCCAGAGAGGTGAGAGGACTACTAAATACAACAATATTACATCTGGTGTGGATATTTAAGAAACAACAAGAAAAAAGAACAATAATAAAGAAGGTTCTTTGATAAAATTCAAATTGATACAATAACGGTTATCGTATTTGCTTTTCAATTTAAAATTTTTATTATTTTTGTATTCTAAGTCAATTACGTGGAGGGATATTTTCTGGTCTGTTGGCGTATGGAGCAGGTATTACAATGAAATGCAAATAGTCTTGGAGTTTGAATTTGCATGTATGAATATGGTTTTTGTTTCAATTCAAATTGCACAAATATAGATACACAAAATAAATTATAACTGCTGCTTTAAAATACTTAGAGTGTACTGTAATGTAAAGATAGCACTTTGCATAATAATATTGTTTAACCTGGAAATGTATACATTGCATAGTATCTTACCGTAATGTTTTGTGAGGAACATACTTCATAAAGAACTGATTCAGATTTTGTCAAAGGTGAATGAAATCATCAAAAATTTACCAAGTGGTTAATACCAGGGATAAGAAATCTTCATAGGCAATCGTAATCACACCTTGCTGTTGAACGTCTTTTTGACGAAACCCTTCGGTAAATTTTTGAATTAAAATGCAGGCCATAATGAAACCATCCACTGGAAGTCCAGCTCCTTTTTCTCCAAATCTTCAGAATTAAAAAAATTATACATTTTATATGCTAAGATATGAATTTTATATAACAAAATTATACATGTAAAACTGTAAGTGTCGCACAAAAGGCCAATGTCACACACATTACAACTTATTGATGATCAAACTTTTCTTTATAACAAAATTCTTAGTTACAACCTTTTTTAATAATTTTTAAGCTTATTAATAAAGGTTGTAGGTAAATTTTTTATTAATATTTATTATACATCATAATAGATAATACCTTTGTGCTACAGTATCAGCGAATTGGGGTGTGAATCTATAGCCCATTGTTTGCAAGGATTGCATGAACTCATTTGAGTCAATAAAGCCCGACTGATTGCGGTCGAACGTCCGAAATGTCTGCATCCACTGGTTTACATATCCATACAGATGTGCAAATCCATTTATGTCAATGGATCCACTGCCGCCATCAAACATTCCTTTACATAAAAAGTCAAAAGGTTCTATTGTTACTACTGTTATATTTTTCAAAGAAAACAAGTCAAAATCGAATACCTATCATTAAACGACAAGCTGCATCAGAAAACTGACGACCGTTGCTACTCATAAGAGCCCCTTGAAGTTCACTAGCTGATATTTTTCCAGATCTGTCTACATCGACGGCACTGAACCATTGGGCGACTTGAGGATCCATCTTCTAGCTAGTTAGTGCATAGGCAGCAAAGGCAAAATGGCAATCTATTAGTAATAAAAAAGTCTGATTAATGGCTCATGAATATGAATAACAAAACAAAGAATGTGCATGAAAGACAACTTAGAACTTCAAATGAAATATCAAGATCAAAAGCCAATGACTGGCAGGCCATGGCAAAAATATTCGATAGACACATCTGACAAGTTCACAAGCAATCAAAATCAAGCTTATTAGAATATATTGTACAATAATGACAGTGTACAGCATGTAGATATCCTTACCAATTTCGGTGTCAAAATGACAATATGGACAAGTATTTCACTTGGACAAAAGTGCTCGCAGGGGACGATGGATAATTAAGACAGTTGTAACAGTTGAATGAACGTTGACAGTTGACCATTAAGGAAGTGGATGGAAGAAAGAGACCACAAAATAATGATTGAAAGTCAATTTAAATTAGCGCGGTCTGTCAGTACGCATGAAGATACGCAGGAAGAGGATGTTTCTTTGCTATAAAGCAAGTTTTAATAATAATAATAATACTATCTGACTGTGCTGGCTAGTTGACCTGCTGACTGCCTAATCCTATTAAATCACATAGTTAAGTTAGATAGTAAAGTAAACTCACTTTTTGGTGGCTGGTGGTACAGACAGATAGCATCAAGATTATCTTCTAAACTAAATACTAAATAATAGTTATAGGTTCTGTGGGGAATGACATAATTCGATTGCTAAAAATATTGAGCAAACTCCTCTGCTAATAATATAAACACTATAGTCAATAGTTCACACTATTCACCATTTGTCAATAATTCTTACTGTGTCATTATATAATTATTATCTTTTCAGTTTGGTCTTGGTCAGAATATTCAAATTGAGGTTAGTTTTCCGTACATCGTAAGGTCTATCTTTTTACTTGATTCTTTTGAGGCTGTTTTCTAAATAATTATCAAAATGATTTTACTACTGTTTTATAGAACTCTCCCGTACTGCTGACAGCCCCTTTAATCCCACTTAAAGTTTTGCCAGTCAACTGTGTCACAAAAACAAACATTAGTCTGATTCATCGGGTTTCCCCGAATTTGGTGTACATTGAAGTTTGACTTGCTACCGGCGAATACGTGTTTACAAGATATTCTATCTATGCAAACCAAATAAATTAATACCGAATCTTCAACATCATCGACATCTTAGAACAGTTACACACACATCCTGACACCGACACCTGAAGAATTACCAGGTTAGTTAGGATTTAATCATGGCCATAGTTGTAAGTAGTCATGTATGGTTAACCTAAACTAAATAGTTTCCATGCTCTACATAAATACACAAACAATATTATGTGACATAAAAATTTACATTAGATGTATCTGGTTGGTCATGCACTTAGGCGGATTATTTTATAACCTAAAAGTTTAAGATTAAAAGCAAATAACAGAAACAGATGTGATGTTATTTGAGTAGATGAAATGTTAGATCTGTTTTGATGACAATTTTTTTAATTGTTTTAATTCTAATCTAACTGTATAGATGCTGATTTAATTCAAATGGCTGCATTGCTTAAGAGTTTATTGACTGCTGACTCAGTGGCATATATAAACCTTTTGAAAAGCTCTTCATTTTCATAAAATACAAATAATATAGATTAGTTTAGTTTGTCTCTATATTTAGCATTATTTTTTATGTATCTACATTAATATTTGATTGATGATTTACAGAATTACATTGCAACAACCAAATCCGTCACCACATCTCATTGCCTCCTCTCGGCTCTCCTTGAGTATCGTGCGTCTCACTACCACTATACTCTGACACACTCCAGAAGAGTCCCATTTCCCATAGTCCCATGATCTCTACGCACATTATGTAAAGTGATCTACTTAATATTTATATCCTACTAAACCAATCTTTTGGTTCTATCAGTCTGACTGATTGTAGATTTCTATGGGAAGCAGCGACAGTTACTGCATTGCATTACTTATATAATTACAATACACTGGTCTATAAATCTAAATATAATACAATTTGCAATGCCATGTATGGAATATAAGAGGTAGGCGGTTTCACTGTAAATGTAGTTGAATTATCTACCTAAACGTAACATTTCTTTGATGTTATTTTGTAATTATCTAGTTTAGCTTTGGATTGGGATATTTTTATAAATGTAAAACGTTTTCATAAGTTTCTCACTGCTATTTGTTATCATTGTCAGTAATTTGAGGTGATTTATTGATAATTCAGTTTATTTCTTAAAGCACTGTAAATATTCTTTTGAAATCCTATGTTATGCTGATAAACTGAATACTGTAATTACATATGCCAAAAACGGAGAAAATTTAATTCCTTCATGTCAAGAATATGGATTCAACCTTTTGATGAGGGCAGAAAACGCGATATAGTATAATATTTGTGCTAAGCTGAACTATATCTAAGCAAAATTTTCGGTAAAGATGGGAAGCGAAAATATTGATCTGTATTCTTTTTACACCACAAAGATTACCAGATGGAAAGGAAAGTAAGTTTTGCTGAATATGTTAATTAAAAAATCAAATTAGTTTCGTATTTCATGAAGTAAATATCTTGTTTTACACCTGATTAGCTACCCTAGAATATTTTCGATTGGAACACACGGTATTGCAACTTATGGCCCAAATGATGCGGAAAGGTACTAGATAATTCTATTTACAATATTTTGTTTGTAACATTGTAAGAATGGTTGGAGAAGAAAGTAAATATTTTGTTATTGTACAGAACAAACTATTGGCAATGGACCGAGGTATACAATATATCACCCCTGTCGACCAATGATCATCCTAATCAATTTCAATTAGTTCATCGCAAAGGCAAAAGTACAGATTCAATGCGATTTGCCACGGAACATAGATCTTATGTTCTTACTCTCGCCTTAGTACAACGAGGCGCCTTTGCTAGGTCTCATCAATCAGATGGCATGGAAAAAGCAACTTTAGAATTCAAGGCAATGCAAAAATACAGGTATGTATTTTATTTAGTAAGATTGAAGTAATTATAATTGATAAAATTATAAGAACTGAAGTTCTTTGCACGTTATTTAATTCGACTGTTACCATTTTTATGTTCATGTTGTGTACTCAGATGGGGACAAGACTTTCCTACGTTATTTACTTCTTTGATTGTCACTTGTATTGGAGTAGACCAAATTAGTCAGGATGGAGAAAGGAAATCGTACTATTTCAAAGATATTGACTCACTGTTGGAACTGAGGACTAACCCCGACATTTTCGCTCTCAAAATGAAAAATTTAGATAGGCTGGTAAGAATCTTATTGAAATTCTAAACAAAATAATAAAAAATATATGCATCAAGTTTATTCTTGGGATTTTGTGTGCTTTTTTATATTACAGCATATTTTCTCACATTCTGAACGAAGTAAAATAGTCAATAAAATACGAGAAAATTGCACATACTTCATCGGAACAACTATTGACGTGAAGATTCTGGAAAATGAGACAATCTTTGATCTTATTGGCATGCGATTAGGAACGTATGGGAGTGATGAACACATTACATCTCTCAGTGAATTTGCCGTCCAAAACAAAAAGCGCTCTAGGATTCTGTTGTGCTTATCAGAAACTTGTCTCATTGAACGTGATCCCGGCACATATTGTGTAAAGATTTGCCTTAAGATTTTAATTTGAATTCAGAAATCACTGTCTACAGTTTCAATTAAGTGAATACGTATTACAATTTCAGATATCGTCATTATATCCTCTTTCATCCGTATTTGCACTAGTCAGATGTCAAGATGATGCCCAAGCAATTGCCATAGAATTTACAAATGGTTTGGTACGGACGTATTTTTCAACCGAAAGGGATTCTTTGCTATCATCGTTGATGGATGGATCTCGAGCCTCAGGGAATTGTGGGGTTCACGTCAAGTCTAGAAATACCCCTCAAGGTAAACGATGGGGTCCCTTATGTTCTGCTGTAGACGAAAAGGTATAGACAAAACTGATATAGTATTCAATAGTCCGATATTTTATTTCCCAATTATTGAATTTAGTTTCATTACTGCTTGCATTGTGAAGGTGGAATCTATGTTTTTGAAATTTGTCCACCAACCCCCACCGACTTGGAGTTTCTCCGAACTACTTGTGAGATTTAATGCCAATATAGAGTACTCTGGACTTCTTCATGCTGTTACACAAAACGTACGTTTGTTAAATTTTCTCATTGGTAATTCCAATGATTTAAGATTGACCTAAGTATATTGACAGTATATAATTTTTAATTCCAGGGTTTGTTTGCTGAAAACAAAGAAAAGCTAATCCTCGTGGCCCTCAACGCTCTACTAGTCAAGGAAATTCATCAAAATGACTACGAAGAGTTTTTTCAACTCATTCGAAGAATTGTATGTTCCAAAACGGGTTTCGGGGCTTTTGCTGAAATGCAAATGTAACAGGTTTTTATTTCATACGTTCTTCTATCTAATATTCTAGAATCTGAACTATAAAGTATATGTTTGCAAATAAAGGTTTCGGGAAAAGGTGGGCAACATCGTTGTAGCTGCTCTGCGTTCAAGTATGCCTGACTGTGTCATTCATTCTGCATTGGATGTAATGGCAGCACTAATGCAGCCTATGCATGAGGATGCTGACTTACGTCAAGAGCAAGATAATAAAGAGAAAATATTAAATAGTCCCAAGTTCTTAGACAGTTTGCTGGAAATGTGGACCACTCATGTTCGCAAGGGGACTGGCGCTTTAGTGACAATGGCTATGTTGGATATATTAACTTTCGGCCTCTGTGCACCTTACAGTGAAACAACTTTAGGTGGACACTTTGACACTCTGTTGCTAGCAGTAGCTACAAGAGGTCAAGTATTATTTTCCCTTTTCCAGGTGTCTTTTTTGTGATAAATAGTTTATATTTGATGGCTTAAGATTTTTGCTGATACGATTTTAATAATTATTAGCACCCTTCAGTGGCCATTGTGAAAGGCGCCGGCTTGGTGATGAAAGCATTGATTGAAGAAGGTCAGGGAACAATCGGAAAGGAAATGCAAGACATGGCTTTGAAGGAAGGGGCGCTAATTCGCCATTTACTCAATGCATTATTTCTTCAAACGACTGATCCTCGTCTTCTTACTTTAAGGCAACTTTCAAGGCATCTGGTCACTTTGTGGACTTGCCAAAATCCTGTAGCGATGGAACTTCTTAGTCGAATCCTTGTATGTTTCTTATTAAATTATTAATGAACAGTAAACATAAATGCGTTTACTTGAATAAACCGAAACACTGACAGTAAATAAATGTTAATTATTTTTAGCCACCTGGCCTGCTAAGACTTCTTGAATCTAATGAAACAGTTGACTTAACAGATAAAGATCGTATCAATACTAGGGATAACTTGAAAATTGCAACATCAGCTCATAAGTATAACCAACCGTCACAGTTTTCACGACAGGTCCGAAATGTAGAGAAATATGTTGAGAAACAAGTTGAGGTAAGTTATTGCATTAATTAATAAACGTTAATTACTTTACCTATTTCATATTTGAAATTCAACAAGAAAAGGAATATCTTGTGTTGTTTATTTGACCACATAATATTTTGGAATAATCGTTAAATTAAAGTTTTTTCTTATTCGGATTATTCAAGGTTGCCCTGAGGCACTGGAGATTAAAGATGGCTCAAGAAGTTCGGAAAAACAATCAACTTCGCCCTGTTGCATTAAGAAAACGAAGACAAAATCTTAAATCAGAAGGAAATTGGGCATTATTTTATCACAGATTTTCACAAGATCATGCTATGCCTGATCTAATCTGGAATTATCAAACCAGAGAAGAGCTGAAGTACTTAAGTTACATGTTTAAATATGTACATTTCTATAATATGCTATGTAAATGTAGCAGCTATACTTTATCTAATTTTTGTTCTCCAAATCTAGGGAAGCTCTCAACAATGAAATACGATTATTGGATGGTGACAGAGACCACGTTCCTGGAACAATTTGCTGGAATCATGCGGATTTTCAAATTCAGTACAAATCTTTAAACGATGAAATTCGAATCGGGGGTAAAGAGTTGTCATAATTATTTGTTATTTACATCGTCATTTATTTATCAATCACGAGTCATTACATCATTATAATGTCATTCATTGTAAGTCTAAAATTGAATGAAAGTTAAGACGGAGAAAGTAATTCATTTCACTTTTGAATTTAGGATATTACCTACGACTATTACTGGAAGAAGATTCGTTGAATTCAAATTTTACTATTCGAAATCCAAAAGAATTTTTTGGAGATTTATACCACAGGTTTTTGTTAACCGGAAAGCCAGAAATGCGAGGAATGTGTCTACAAGCTATGACCACCGTCTACAGAAGACACTGGGAAGAAATTGGCGTTTTTAGTGACTTAAAATATATTGTTATTATGCTGGACAAAGTAATTTCATTTCATTATTAATAAGTTATTTCTATACAAGACTTCACTACCCTTCCTGATATACTGCTATATATATTTATTTCGTAAATGGTAACCTTAATCTTTTTGTGATATAATAGAGTACCGAAAAGATTGAACGGGATCGACTATTAATGTTCATTCAAAAGCTCGTGAAATCTAAAGAAAATGCAAGAGAACTTGTTAACTGCGGGGGGTTAAAAGTTTTGGTTGACATACTCACTTTGGCTCACTTGCACACATCCCGGTAAAACCAGTCCTTATAGTTCCACGTAGTAGTTTGATTTTTTACGATTGTAATACTGGCCACCAATTAGTAATTGCATGTAGTAATATTTTAATATATTTTCAGTGCTGTAGTCCCAACCCAGACAAATGTAATTGAAGCTAGTCCTGATATGAAACATGCAGATTATCCGGAATGGTACTACATGCCAAAAGAATCTAATGAAAAAGTAGGCCCGGTGGGATTTGAAGATGTAAGTCACTAACATTTGTTTTTCAGTTTAACAATGATAAAGAAATTAAGACAAATAAATATTTTTGCAGTTGAAGACGCTGTATAAAAAAGGGCGAATCGACGCTAGGACAAAATGCTGGGCAACAGGATTAGAAACGTGGAAGCAATTAGGATCCATAGCCCAATTAAAATGGTTTATCATAGCAGAAAAGCAAACTTCTCAAATTACAGAAACTAGAATGGCTATAGTTATTTTGGATATTTTGATTCAAGTCGTTTCGTATTGTCCTGCAAAGAATGGCGATGCTGTGATACGACCTGTACATAAAGCAAAACAAATTCTCAGTGATCCTACAAATTATTTAGCTCATATTGTCCAATTACTTCTAACATTTGACCCAGCTATTGTTGAACGAGTAGCATCTTTGCTTTACATGGTAGGTCTACGATAACTTTCTAGCTCGCAATCGCGATAATTATTTGGCTTTAACTGAACTATAATAGTTCATTCTTAATCGTTCATTAATATTCCCGTTTATTAGGTGTTGGACGAAAATCCTATGATGAGCAGGGTGTATGCTACGGGGTTGTTCTTCTTTATAATGATGTATACCGGTTCCAATATTCTTCCTATTTCAAGTTTCCTTCATTTAACCCATTTGAAACAAAATACGTATTCTGCGCAACAGGTAATGTAGTTTTTCAGTTATACCAGGTAATTACTAATACTAGTTAGTGTGATTTTTTAATAAATATATTATGTAAATATACAAAATAGCGCTAGTGACTGGAAGATGTTAATGAAAAATATAATTGCAGGGAACTTCTGCTTGGCAAAGATCTGTTCTGGGTCCACTCCTTCCAGAAGCAATGGTTGCATACTTGGAAAACCACGGGGTGGATAAATTCTCTGAAATCTTTTTGGGCGAATTCGATACGCCAGAAGCAATATGGAGTGCGTCTATGAGAAGACATTTAATAGAAAGAATAGCACTACATTTGGCTGATTTCTCGCCTAGATTACTGTCCAATACCAGAGCCTTATATGAATACTGTGCGATACCAGCTGTCACGTATCCTAATCTGGAAAATGAACTATTCTGTAATGTGTACTACTTGAGGAACCTCACCGATGAATTTAGGTTAGTGTAGGGATAGTTCACACTTCAATGTCTATTATAGAATCCTTAAAGTTGAGTTTAATTTTAATTCCAGATTTCCTGAGTGGCCAATAATAGATCCAATTGGCTTACTCAAAGATGTTTTGGAAGCCTGGAAAAATGAAGTTGAAAAGCGTCCACCACCAATGACAGTAACTGATGCTCTAAAAGCACTCGAATTAGAAGGGGAAACTGATTGGGGAGAAAAAGTCAAAAAGAGCTACAGACGACTTGCTCAAAAATTCCACCCTGACAAAAATCCTGAAGGCCGAGAACGATTTGAAGAAGCTAATAGAGCTTACGAATTTTTGTGCAGCCGATTTTCCGCCGAGAGTACCGATCCTGATCCTAACCGTATCGTGTTAATACTTAGAGCACAGTCTATTCTATTCAAGAGATACGGAAATGGTATTTAGAGCTAATATTTAATTTATTTTTTAAGTTATAAATCGTGTCATTGGTCATTTAATATATTATGTTGTTATTCTATTTGGTAACAGTTCTTGAACCATACAAATACGCTGGTTATCCGATGCTCATCAAAACCATGGAATTGGAGGTTGCTGATGACGCCTTATTTGCTAAGGAAGCTCCACTATTAGCTTGTAGTGCGGAAGTCGTTTACCATACCCTTAATTGTTCTGCACTGAACGTGGAGGAATTAAGGCGAGAAAAAGGTAATGTGAATCTCCCAATGATTCATTAATCCAAAAATCTATATCGCAAAAGCGATTCATAACTATAATTATGTCATTTGTGCAGGACTTGATCTTCTGTTAAGAGCATTCGACCGTTGCGTTTCGGTATTGAATAATAGCACAAAGCCTACTGATGTAGCTGCTCAAGTTTGTGTACACGTTACACGGTGCTTCACTGTAGCTACCAAGTTCCAAATGTGTAGGGATAAGTTAGTCGAAATGCCTCAGCTTGCTCAAAATCTCTGCAGAATTTTATATTTTAAGGTATAAAATGAAATGTTTAAGCGAAATTGTTTACAAAATGTGCTCATATTTTCATCAGGTATCCGTTTTATAGTGCTTTTCATAATTTTGTGTTTAAATTTTAGCACTTGACGAAGCTGTGCTGTTTAGCAGCGGAATGCGTCACAGCGATGTCTGTAGACACAATATTGCAAATGCATCTGTTACAATCTGGAGTGTTGTGGTATCTTTTGACAGCTCTATTTTCCTACGATTTTACGTTGGAAGAGGCTGGAGTGGAAGCTTCGGAGGATACAAATCAGCAAATTCTTATAAACAACTTTGCTAAGTTAAGCATAACAGCTCTAAAGTGCTTATGTGGAGACGGGAGTCTTACTCCAAAGAATGACGTTATTCGCACTTCACTCGACTCTTTGCTTCTTCCATATGGAGCTAAAATGGTACCTTAGCTAATTTAGCTAAATCAAGCCAAGTCGCTTTGTCTTTAGAACATTCTGTTAATTAATAATTAATTTTTAATGTAATTTAGGTGAGAGAAAAGGAGACAGAAGTAGTACTGAAAGTGTTGAATGACAACTGCTCTACTCCTTATTTAATTTGGAACAATAAGACCAGAAATGAATTGCTAGAATTTTGCGAAATGCAACTACAGCTTATTCGCAGTGGTGATATAGCTGACATGACTTACGGTTCGGATTTCATTTACTCCATTCATACTGGAGAACTTGTTGTTGGTAAGCACTCACTCTGCCTTTATTTCGTCCTGAAGCTCTTTAACTATTTATTTTTTAATTTAATCATTTTTTTACTTTCTCTTTCCTAATTACTATCTCAATAATAAAAATTTCACCAACTTTCACTTGTTCGTGATGTTAAAAATTCTGGTGAAAGTCGGTGAAAGTTTAATATGGAGTCAACGTGAGGATGGAGAAAGTATGTTGCATGTCGGCTTTTTTAACGTTCCTTATCTAATATTTCCGTAGGTTCAATATTTGTCCGGATTTACAACAATGACCCAGCATTTCAACTGGAAAATCCCTCCGAGTTTGTTACCGAATTATTGCAATATTTATCGAATAATGACCCCACATCATTGGGGAATAACCAAAGTGAAATTAGCAATGTTGTACAGTGTATCGATGCTCTGAGCAATGCATTGAAAAATAATTCGGGTCTTGAAACGCTTTGCAAAGGAAAGTTTAGACTTTTGACTCGTTATCTTATGTGCCACCATTTCGAACAAAGTATTTTGTCTGTACTCACATCATTGATGGCAAATCAAGAATGTGTTGCTGATGTTGTTGGAATGGGAATTGTACCAGCTCTTCTTGTAGTCACTGCGAGTGCCAAAAAGAATGCAACCTCTATTATATCCTTGTCATTAGGTTGCCTATCTATGATTGTAGCTCATCCTCAAGTCGTGAAAGAAGCAATACAGAAGGGTACGTGAATTACATATCTTTATCAACAACGATAGAACGATACAATTTTAAAAGCATGTTTTGTGAATAATGGATAATTTTGTAATATGGCAGGTGTAATGGTCTACCTTTTGGATTTATTTTGCACAAGCAATATTGACCCTATCGTTCGCCAGAAGGCTTCTGAGGTACTGTCAAAACTTTGTGCCGATAAATTATCTGGTCCTAGGATTAAGATTTTGTTAAGCAAATTCCTGCCGTCAATATTTTGCGAAGCAATGTCAGAGTCACCTCAATCAGCTGTACATCTGTTTGACTCAAGTACTGAAAATCCAGAAATTGTATGGAATGATAACACGAGAGAAAATGTGACCGTTGTTATCCACCATACGAGACAAGAATTATTCATGGCTCAGAAGTTGGATCTGTCCGTTGATTGGCGGTTACCGTCCGAAAGTTTCCAAGTTGATTACAGCATTAGCGGAGAGTTGGTGATTGGAGGAATATATCTGAGACTGTATGTTACCAATCCATCATGGAATTTGAGAAAACCACGGGAATTTTTGCGAGATCTGCTTGAATTCGCTTTCTCTCCAACTGGTGACAATGTTAAACGGAAAACTGATGATGCTTTAGATTTGGTTGGCAGTGCGTTAGGACATCTTCTTATGGCTCAACCACATTTGTGCGATGCCCTGCCCCCCATGGGACACATCAAAGGAGTTTTAACTGCCATTGAAGCAGATCGACCGTCACTGAAACGAATAGCATCTATCGTTTTAAGACATATTGCTGATAATCACGCTTGTCTAGAAGCCCTTTGTCATATGGAAACGATACAACCAATTGTAAACGGAATGAAGAAGCGTTCAGATATTCTTCCGATTACATGCGAAGCTTTAAATCATCTTTATGCATCCCAACATGGCGAATTAGTATACCAGGGAATCCAAAGTCAACTTGTGCCTTTACTGCTGAGTTTCTTAAAAAGTGGTAGTGCAGATTTAGGTCCTAATCCTTCAGCCACCAAAGCCAATATCGTTCATGCTCTGCAGTACATGGCTCAAAATGAAAAACATGGACAAGAAGTTCAAGCCATACTCTCCAAATCTGAGATATGGGCCCAGTATAGAGATCAGGTACACAAACTACTTATAGGGTGTGTAGTAAACTATATCCACAATTCTTCCCTTTACGCTGGCACCATGATACTCTCTCCGATACAAAATAAAATCTTTTAATTTAAAAATTTCACTTTTATTCCACTCAGTTTCAACCAATTTTCCCTTTCACTTTGGTGAAAAATGGGGAAAGTGGCATTGATGTGGGTTTTAATAATAATTTTTTTTTGGATTGGTGAAAGTTTCGATGGGGAAAGTGGCATTGATGTGGGTTTTAATAATAATTTTTTTTTGGATTGGTGAAAGTTTCGATGGGGAAAGTGGCATTGATGTGGGTTTTAATAATAATTTTTTTTGGATTGGATGAAAGTTTCGAATGGTTCAAAGAATGAGAAAGCACTACGAGTGGATACTAGTTTGCTATGCATACTGCTTAACTGCTGATTATATATATTTACTTGTAAAAGCCGAAAATTATGTGATTATAAAACTAGTGGTAATTAATTTTCTGTTTGTAGAAACATGACTTATTTTTGTCGGATAAACCTATTGCGGGATACTTGACGTCCTCAAGTGGATCTGTTGCTGGATATTTGACTCAAGGCTCGATGGCCAAATCTTCCATTCCGACTTCTCCCCCTCCTCTTATTGAGTAGAATTGTAACAAGAAATCCCCGTTTCACATTATCTTTGTATACAACTGACTATAAGCTATGTATGTATTTATTCGTGTAGATTACTGTAATGAAGTTATTTTGTAAGTTTAAGGATATCTCTTGTTCCCTGCTAACTCTGCATTTAATTTTAATTACGATATATTCCAAATATTTCAACACGTCAATTTAAAAATTATATGAACACTTTATCTACTAATTGGGGTTGGGAGCGGCACAGATCATTAGTATACACACCAAAAAGATATTTTCCGTCAAATGAAACAATATAGTTGTCAAATATGTACATCTGTGAGCATTTTTCAATATCCTACCTGATCAAAGCACAACATAAAGTTTTTACATTTGTGGATGGTCGTTATAAAAATAGTAAATATATAAAAATCTTGAAGCATTAAATCAATATGTATTTTTGTGAATATGTGTACGTTTATGCCTCCTTGGAAAGATATTAAGTCGTAAGTTTAAGCGAAACGCTTTAATTACACACGGTAGGAGCCAAATAATATATCTAATCTACTTATGTACAATGTACTATGTAAATGAATCGACAAAAGTAGAATTATCACAAGAATGCGCTCTATTCTTTGTGTTTTTGTAGATTTAAATAATTTGCATTTGTTAAGTGCCTAAATGTATGTTAAATTCCACTTGTCAAGTACCTTTAATTAAAGTAAACCTTAGTGCGTATGGTTTGGTCACTACTTTATTCGGTGTTATAGATAAATAATAATAGTAATGAAGATAATGTGATATTGAAAAAGATTTTGTTCCATCGCTCCTGTGTTTAATATTTAATTAGTTTATAATTCAACCATAGAATATGAATTAACGAATACCTACCTATAATTTATGTGTCATAATTCATAGTGATTTGATCTACTTTAATTCATGATAGTACACAAATAAATGTTATACTACATATTCCTGTATATACAGCTAGAACCTTTATACCTAGTTACACGGATATGGAATTCCTAAAAGTGAAATAAATGTAAGACCTCATTTTTGACGTGAATTTGCCACTAAGTAACTTACAGCAAGTAGTTCATTGAAAGTTTGAAAGAAACCTATTTTATTTTCCATAGAGCTAAATGAAACCAAGATATATAATATTAATATATATAATATTATTTAGATTCAGACTCAGACCCCTCTTCTAACTTTTTCTTCTCTTGCTCTTTCGCTTTATGAAAAAACATTTTGTTGCGTCCTACTATTTCACATATTGTTGAATCATCAGTTGAACAGGGAATAGCAAGTAAAAGTTCATGATTTCGTGCAATCTGTCCTTTAATCTTGATGCAATATTCCCACACCTGCCAAGAATCTTCTGGCTGTTTACTTTCGTTATCTTTGTCTTCATGATATTTCAGAGTAGACAGGGCTTTGACCTGAACCGAGTTTGAAGCTACCAAATCTATTTGTTGCACTGATTCAATAACTCTTAAATTGAGATCAACTTTTCCTTGAAAACTAGCAATAGTAGCCCAATCGTTACGGAATGTAAGAAGACTGATTGCAATACCAGGAGCTCCAAAACGACCAGCTCGTCCAATGCGGTGAATATAGGTTGATATTTCATAAGGAACATCAAAGTTTATCACTAAATCAACACTTTCACTATCGATACCTCTTGCAGCTAAATCTGTAGCAACCATTATTTTGCATTTTCCTTCCTGAAGCTGAAATAAAGAAGCCAGTCGATCCTTTTGAGCTAGAGTCCCCGATAAAAGAACTGCATCCATGTCATCTAATCTCAATGCGTCGTACAATTTTTCAGCTCTAAAACAAATATTAGCCATGCAGTTAAATAAGTTTCAAGACAATGAAAAATGAATGTTTATATAGAATGAACCTTGAATTTGTGGCATTGTACCTTAACAGATGTGTGGAAAATATCATGACTTGAGTGTATGGTATGCGGCGTAGAATCTCTTTTAAACAGAAGTACTGATTTTTAAATGATTCTTCATTTTTCATAGCACCAACAAATCCCATCATTTTTCTTACGTTGACGGCAAATTGTTCAATAGCTACCAAAACTGGCATCGCAGCATCTAATTGTACTTTCATAGGGTTTTTCATGAACTTCACGATAAACTCATCTAGACCGTCTGGATATGTTGCACTAGCAGCAACAACTTGCTTTTGAGAAGGCAAGGAACCGAAAATGGTTTGAAGTTCTGAGAAAAATGAGTCCTCCAACAACTTATCTGCTTCATCAAGCACCACAAGCTGAGTTTTAGATAAATCCATGTGATATTCCGTAATCAACTGTACAATTCTTCCTGGTGTTCCAACGGCAATGTTGCACGAAAGCATGTTACGGAGATCACTTGCTACAGATGTACCTCCAATAAAGGTTTTCACTTTAACTCCTATTAAAGTCACAAAAATAACATTATTCCGTTTCCATTATCTTTGCATACGACTTAAATACTAACAAAATCATGATTATCACAAAATCGAAATTACCGTCTTTAAAAGCACCAATTGTTTTGAGCACATGAGAATTTTGGAAAGCAATTTCTCGAGACGGAGCAATAATCAAAGATTGGATGTGATTTTTATCAACTGCAACATCTTCCAGCGCAATGACCGAAAACACGCATGTTTTTCCGGTACCAGACTTTGCTTGAAGTAGTAAATCTAATCAATAAAAAAAATTAGGACTCAAGTTGAGCATATTTACAAAATTAGCTATTTAAACGAGATACAAACTATTGTGTTACTATACTATTATAAATCAATCATATACCGACCGAAACCACATCGTCCCAATGGAATAGATTTCAACTGAATAGGAGAAGGCTTCTGAAAACCACAGCCATGTAATCCTTTCAAAACGTCTTCGGATAAATGAAGACCATTGAAGTCAATTGATGAATCCTCACCCTCGACAGTTACATCTGTTGACCGAATTTTTTTGCTCAAATCATGAGCAATTTTAGGATACTCTATTTCTACTTCAGATGCCATAAATACTCATTCGCAAAATTCGTCCACCTATAAAAAAAGAAAATTCAATTCAATTATTTTTCAACCAACAACCAAATCAATTTTAGGTCATAGTGAAAGTGAAAAAAGGCTGATTACTGTGATTACCGACAACTGAAATAACACAATAGTACAGTACAGCGACGAATGACGATGAGGTGGACACGCGACGCTGAGCTAAACTCACAGAACAGACTTGATAAGGCAACTTCAAACTTTGAGCAGTCAGCAGGTGACAGACAACTTAAGTGACACTAATGCAGCTACAAAGACACGGACGGATACACTAGGTCACTGGCTGGAGGACTGGACACTCTAGACCTGGACTGGACACAAAACAGGCAAGCCGGACACCGGAGGAGGAGAGCAGACTGAGGATTTTATTTCAAAATGAAATGATTTTGACTTGCCGGTACTAACACATGAAACAAATCATTTGGGGCATTGTAATACAATGGACAATAATATGATGCAAGCAAGATGCAAGGATCTTCAATCTTCTCTGTTGTGAATTTGTGAACGTGCCGGGTTTCTCCGGGTTCGGTAAGCGATGGATTAAAAATCTACAAAATTAGTAGACATAGACATACTACAAAAGACAATGATAGTTATAAAGCAGTTAATAAGAAGACACAGCTCTTCGGCCTCAAACAGAGCCAATCCAATTCTGAGTCGTAAGGGAAAAGGTGTAAAGATACAGGTAATTACAGTTAGTTGGTTTATTTTATAAAAGTATTGTTTGCTATTTACAATGCATATATACATAATTTATTTTGTTTATACAACAGAAAATATTACACAGTATTTATGTAAATGAGTTTTATGCTTTATGCAAAACGATCCACTCTCCGATTTACTTTTGCTCTTCTTTAGGATACATATTTTATTGACCACCGAAATGTCCAAGTCAGTGGAGGCGATGGTGGGGATGGTTGTATATCGTTTATGAGGACAAGTGTCGCAGCGTTTGCAGGACCGGATGGTGGAGGTAGATTCTTACAAGATTGAATTTTAAAAGATTTAAGTTTCAATAATTTATAATAAAAATTGGCTTAGATGGTGGCAATGGGGGACACGTTCTGTTTCAGGTTAGCTCGACTTGGTTTTAGTTCAGTGAAAGTTAAAAGAAAGCTTTTCTGATTTATTAATCGCGTACTAAAGTATTTAGTGCAATATTATGAAGCACACAGTTCTATATCTTTTTAGCTGAGCACCTACCTACTAACCTACAACCTACACAATAATAATTTGATTTTACTTATAATGTTAAAACTGGTTTGTATATTGTATAGGCTAGTTTTGATGTCAAGTCGCTGAGTAAACTATCAGCTATTATCAGAGGAGAAAACGGTAAACCTGGAAGAAATAACAATTGTTTTGGAGCAAACGCTATGCCCACGGTCATCAAGGTACATTACATGTTACGTTACGTATGTACGTAACAAACTTCCAAAGTCCAAAACTATTATGATAAATTCCATGTTTGAATATAACGGAGATCAAAATGCGCATATATAAAAAGGATTTTTGCTTTCCTAAGGTTCCGTTTGGTACTATCTTCAAAAATGAAAGTGGAGAAATCGTTGCTGATTTGTCGTCCCTCAGGGAGTCAGTTTTCATTGCAGCCAGAGGAGGTGCAGGCGGTCGAGGAAATAAGTTCTTCGCCACACCTGAAAACCAAACTCCTGAGGTATGCGAATACGGTGCCAAGGGTGAAGAAAAGGCGTATTTGGTGGAAATGTCTACAATAGCTCACGTTGGCCTTGTTGGCTACCCGAACGCTGGGAAGTCAACATTGCTGAGAGCCATTAGTAGAGCTCGTCCCAAAGTAGCAAGCTATCCGTTTACAACACTCCGACCACATGTAGGAATGGTTTTGTATGACGATTTGGAACAAATTGCAGGTATTTCATTATTACTCGTAGTCGCTTAACAATGCAATTCGTAAATCTGTTATTGGACACTATTGGATTATGGTGGTGAAATGTAGCAAACTTTAATTTTATGCAGTTGCCGATATCCCTGGAATCATCGAAGATGCTCATAAAAACCGAGGTCTTGGATTTGACTTTTTAAGGCACATACAAAGATGTTTATGTCTTGCATATGTGATAGACATGTCTATAGAAAGACCCTGGGAGGAATTGAATACACTGTACACTGAAGTTAACCATTTTGACAAAACTTTACTAACAAGACCTTCAATAATTCTTGCCAATAAAATGGATCTGCCCGAATCAAAAGAAAATCTAATGCCTTTCAAGAAAATAGTTGGTGAACAATTTCCAATAATTCCTATTTCAGCCAAGATTGGAATTAATTTAAAGGAATTGCTAGCACAAATAAGAGTCCTCTATGATGATGAAATGGAAAAGGCCTTGCAAAAATATTCAGAAAACAAAACTTCTACAAATAGTTGGAATGACTGGGAAAATTGGGAATACAATAAACCGTAGTAAATTTTCAACAGTGCGCATATTGTTGCTTATTTATTTGAACATTGAAAAAAACCTTCCCAACATATATGGTAATAAATCGGCATGATGTGCACAATGTGCAGTAACTTAATTAGCAGTTATTGATAAAATTATGAGCTTAATTTCAATTGGGCAAATTCGTTAGCAGTTTGAATGGCCAAATCTAACATATCCACTTTGTTTCCAGAGGCTTGAGCCGAGTCAGGTTTTCCACCTCCCTTTCCTCCAACAACCTACAAATTAAAAAGGTGATAAGGAATTTATAAAACATTTAGCAAATACAATTAATATTATAAATATTGGAACACAAAGTCTGTATATATCTATAATTTTCGTCTTTGGTATATTTGGATATTAAAAATACTTGAGTAGTAATTTACCGAAGCAACTTTAGCAACCCATTCATTAGCTTTGAGACCTTTAGCTATTCCATCTGGAGAAGCTGTAGACAAACAAAAAATTTTCCCAGCATCTTCGTCAACAGTTATGAACAGAGCTGAAGTGGACGGTGAAATGGCTTTCACTTGCTTCAAAGCTGCATCTAGTGCCTGAAAATTACAATTAAGATTATATCTTTTTAATTACGTACTAGTTTATAGTCCCTAAAATACACCTAATGTATATAAAGTGCAGTTAAATAACCTTTGTGTTGGAGTAGGCTTTAAGAACTCGTACGAGATAAGGCTCTTTAGGTGGATTTTCAGTTAAATATTTTTTAGTTTCTTCGACAACTTCGACCAATACATGAGCCTTAGCATTTCGATCCAGGTCATCTAGCGATTTTTTGAGTTCTTTCAAAATGTTTCTTAAGTCATCCTATTCAAAGTATAAAAAATAGAATAAGGTACACATCATAACATCAATTCACGATTAGTCATGAACTTGGATGTGTACGGATGAGAGATGAGTTTCCAGAGATGAACTACAAATAATATTCAATACAAAACGCACCTTTTTCCAATAAGGAATATTGGAATGGGATATTTCATCCGAAAGCTCAATTATTTTTCGGGCAACTTCTTTACATCCAGGTTTTTCTAGTGCTATCTTTCTCAATTCATTTACTTGTTGCTCCAAAAGTGCTCCCTTTTTCAGCGACTACAGAATGTATAGTAGTAAAAATAATTATTTGTCTCAGCTTACACCTTTCGTTGTATATGTAGAATAGATTTGAATAGAGCCGTACACTCGTACATACACGCTACGGACTTATGTGACAATATTTAAAAAAATATATACAACTTTTGTACACAAGATAATTAATAATTGCATTTGCGACATACCTTGGTAGCTTCCGGCCCCGTGAGGGCAACAATTCTGCGAATTCCCTTAGCGATAGCTTCCTCACTTGCAATCACGAAGTCTCCAATATGACCCGAACGAAGCAAATGGCTGCAAAATAAAACTAAATTTAGTAAATAGATTGGATTGAGAGTACCAACAGTGTCAAATTCGGTTCGGATGATAGAGTAGAACTAGAGGATTGAATTATCTGTAGTAACTAACGTTCCACCACAAAATTCAACGGATGTATTCAATCCAGCGGGACCCGTAGGATCGGCTTGTAAGGTTTCCACCGGAACTCCAATGGATACTACTCTAACTGGATCTGGGTACGTCTCATCAAAGACTGCACGTAAGCCCTGAATTTCCTTAGCAGCAGAAAGGGCACTATTTTTGGCATACACTTCCACGTCAGAATTCACCATCTCTTGGGCAATTTCTTCAGTTCGTTTCACCTGAGCGGCGGTCATAGCATTCTGGATTTTTTAAAAGTCATTAAAAATTCTGCATACTAAGATACTAAGACAGGGACATTAACTGAACTCAGTTGTTACTAGGTGTAGGATAAAACATGAATGAATTAAACTATCATTTACCTTATTAGTAAAATCAAATCGCAAACGATCCGGTGCAACGAGAGAGCCACGCTGGTCAGCATCAGCCGACAAAACTTTCCGCAGAGCGTAATTAAGTATGTGGGTTCCAGTGTGGTTGTTCATAACGTGCTTTCTTCGGGGCCCATCAATTTGCAATTTCATTTCATCGCCTACTCGAATAACTCCCTCGACATTGCCAATATGTATTACATATCCTCCACGCACTTGGCTGTTTTTGACGAGAAATTCGGAATCTTCTCTGGTGACTGAAGTCATAAACCCTTCATCGTAGATTTGTCCTCCTTGTTCAGGATAAAAATTTGTCTTATCTAGAATTAAAGCACTTTCTTGACCAGATGATACTTCCTCCACAAACTCCTTGTTGTACCGGATAGCCACTACTTTTCCAGTGCAGGCAGGGAATTCTATAACAAAACACATCGATTAAAAATTTATAACCCATATTAACAATCATAAACGATTTGTTAGAAAATTACCATAATTTTCTTTGTCGACAGCAGTATAATTATATTTTTGCATATCATCGGTTGGAGGGATGCCACGGCTCTGTAAATCATTTATGGCGTGGACATCTAATGTAAGTGTGTCGTTAACGCCCGTACCCTTTCCTTGGGAAGCAATCTTTAAAACATAAAACAACTGTATATTGATTTCTTACACAATTACTACCTAGATATCCAGTCAGAATCTAAGTATAATTATATATTTTATGTGATTTATACCTGAGCTTTCTTTTTAGCCTCTTCGTACGCAATCATGTCAATGGCAAGTTTCTTTTCTTCACACATTAATTGCGTTAAATCGACTGGGAAGCCATAGGTATCATACATACGCCAGGCAACATCCCCGGGAAGAGTTTTTTCGTCTGAAGGGAGTTTAGCTACAGTCCGTTCCAAAAGGTTCCTTCCCCGATTTAATGTTTTGAGGAATTGAGTTTCTTCCTCATTTATAACATCCATCACAGATTGAGGATCCTTTTGAACCTATAAGTATTATTAATAATGTCGTATGCATTATTATTATTATATAGCATGAAAGTAGTATATACTGTGGCGTAATGTATTGGTTATAACTTTTCAAAACTCTAAATTGCAACTATATACATCTATTGTTTTGGAAAACGTACCTCCGGGAAAGTGTCTCCCAATATTTCAACAACTACATTTACTAATCGAGCAAAAAGGCCTGGTTTTCCATGCAATTTTTCAATTGCATATCTGACACCTCGTCTCAATATTCGTCTCAAGACGTATCCTCTGCCAGTATTGTCAGGTCGTCCTCCATCAGACAAGGCAATGGTTAGAGTTCGAACATGATCGGCAACAACACGATATGCCATATCCAAACCGTCAGTATCTTCAACACCAACTTTGCCTGTGTAAGGTCTGGCACCTGTGGCCTGGCAATATAAATAAAATCGATAGTATTATAGTAATACATAACTTCACACAGTATTAATGGTAATATATCCTTACTTCAGGCTATTGCATTATTTATAAGCTAACAAAAGCTTACTTTTTGAATTGCTTCGAAAATTGGAACAAACAAATCTGTATCGTAGTTAGATCGCTTTCCTTGTATTACAGACACGATTCTTTCCAGGCCCATCCCACAATCTATATGCTTCTTTGGAAGGGATTTCAGAGATCCATCTGATTCTCTATTGAACTGAATAAACACTAAATTCCAAACTTCTAACACGTCAGGATCGTCTTGATTCACCAATGCAGCTGCATTTCTGTCTCCAATACGATCGAAATGAATTTCAGAGCATGGTCCACATGGGCCAGTATCACCCATTTCCCAAAAATTATCTTTCATGTTTCCAGGCAAAATGTGTTCTTCAGGAACACTGTAATTAAAATGATGCAATTGCTCAAAAAATTACCTAACGCATTGTAAATCATCTATAATATCTTAAATGATGAAATCAAGTAAATTTAGTAAAAAACTGACCCCAGTTTCAGCCAAATGTTCTTGCATTCTGAATCGGGTTCTAATCCTGCTTTTTCATCGCCCCCGAAGTATGTAACATAAAGGCGATCTTTCGGAATGTGCATTACATCAGTTAACCATTCCCAAGCCCAAGTGCATATTTCCGTCTTGAAATAGTCGCCAAAAGACCAATTTCCCAACATTTCAAAAAATGTATGATGGTACACATCTTTGCCTACATCTTCTAAATCGTTATGTTTTCCTCCAGCACGAATGCATTTTTGGGTGTTTACAACACGAACATATTTCGCTAAAAATATTTAAAAATAGTTGAGTGCATTGCATATACCTTGTTCCATCTTTTAACTAAGCAAAGCAAGTTTTTGATTAATACCCATATCACTATTGGGATCCACAGACCCCAAAAAAATTGGCTTAAATTGATTCATCCCAGCATTTGCAAAAAGAAGAGTAGGATCATCCAAAGGAATTACTGAGCTTGAGTGGACATATGTATGCTGTTTTCCTTTTAGAAAGTCAATGAATGCGCTACGAATAGCACCAGTAGAAAGTGAACTGTCCATATTGTTGAGAGCTTATTTGTACCTCTGAAATAAACGATAAAATAATTTTAAAATACTAATTTTGAATTTTACATGCCTAAGAAACAAAAATATTTTTCTTTACCGGCTCCTGGACAAAATTCTTCCGACAATCAGCAACACAAGAAAGTATATGAAATGAATGCTAGAGCAGAAGTGTGGTGGTGCGGTAAGGTAAAAAGAGTGTGGCCTGTATAGTATTCCTTGCGTATTTGTATTTGTATCTGCAGAGCTCTGTCAAGGGGAAGAGTATTCACTGCATTCAGTCAGCTTCAGTATTCACAAAATCGCAGACACAAAGATTTAGATCAAGTAATCAAACAGTACAAAGTAGTACCTATAGTATACAATAGCTAGTTTCGTGATCCGATCTACTTTTCTTTAGTAGTGTACTGTTCAGTGTATGTACGTACCTAACGTACACTGTACCTGTACACAGTTACAAGTTATAATGCAGTTGCAGAGTACAGCGTACAGCTACAGTTGCAGATACGTAAAAATGGTTAAAAGATTTTCCGAATTTTCAGTACAGAACAGAATTTATCGTTCTATGTATGTATAGTTAGAGTTGTGTGTTTGTAGCATAGCAGTTGCAGCCGTTGCAGGTTGGTTTTGGCATCATACACGGAAATACATGTATAATGTAATTATTGGGAAAATAAAATGAAAACACTTGTACTGAGTTTGGGAAATTGGTTAGTGGAAATTGGAACTGCTTGTATTGAATAATAGAGATTTATACAACTATTTCATACTTAATATTTTTATCGTTACGAGAGGTAATTTTTTGCTTTCCTTTTGTTTCTTTTATACACTTTGCAGGCTTGCACGGTACCCAACCGACTGTCTTCGAACTAAAACGTTTAGCGCAGCAAAGGAAATTGGCTGATTGTTCACCCCCTGTTATTTCATCATACAATAGTCGCTCTCATTCTCATAATATTTTTATAATCTGATCTGTTACACAAGTTAAAATACGATGTTTACTTTAGTATTTCATTCCATATAATACCATATTCTGTAGGCCAAATGGGAATCATTAAAACCTTCTTCAAAAGATTGAAATATCCAGGATTCGGGATATTGGGAATATTCAGAGTATGGAAATTGATCACGTTATGCAAAATGCATAGTATGCGGCATGCGGTTATGCACTGATAATACAACCCATGCATGAAAATGCACTCTTTCACATTGCACAACCAAGCTATTTGTTTCAAATTATTTTGTTTTTGACTAAAAATAACCGTTGCTAAAAAGTGCAAAAGCATTCGCGGACTGTAGGGTTCGAACCTACGCTCCCAGAGGGAATCTGATTTCAAGTCAGACGCCTTAACCGCTCGGCCAAATCCGCAGATATTAATGCTGGATATTCAAGACACTCCTTGTTAGCGGTGTAACCATCTTACTATAAAATGCATACTGCTTCATTCTTCCCTTTTACCTTTCAAGTTGTTGCCGGTGTTTTCCCTTGCTGATTTCAAACATCTGGGACTAAATTCAAAGCTTTGAGCTGCTTCTCTTGGTCGAGCCTCCACGAAATTGGAACCTTTTTGATTTGAAATTGCAACTTTGAAACAGTGAAAGTAATTACTGTCTGATCAGTTCGGTTCCGGTCTATTACAATTCGAAAACTTGACAATTTGTTGTCACTCACTCGGTTATAACGTTAAACATCCTGTCACAGCCTGCAGCTGCACAAGAAGTGAAAGATGAGTGCACCCGGGGTACTTCAACATGTAAGTTCAAAAAAGTTTAAAAGTTGTTTCATTTCATAAAATTTTGTTTATTTTTTTCTAACTATTTTTAAATTTCAACTATTTTAAGTCCATACGTTCGTGTATTTTGATTCGTCTTTGCTTAATACATGCTTGATTTGTTTTCGTTTTTTGACCAGGATTCTGATGTCCACATTAGTAGGGAGAACCAAAAGAAAATTAATACATTTGCCATCCGAAATGGCTGGATGGAGGAGTTAACGCAGGAGCTAAAAGCGAAACAAGTATAGTATTTATTGGAATCAAAGCTAGAACCTAAATTTGTTTATGATGATATACGAACTTCATTATCAATTATGAATAAAATTGTACAAGTTATAACGTTTTGGAAAATTTTATAGCTACTTTTTCGGGAAGTAGTTTTAATATACATGAATGATTAGGTACTTTAAATAAATATGCATATGTACTTTCATTTAGATTGTGTTAACTTTCAGAATGACTTGAAAAATTTGGAGGATGCCGAAGCCGAAATAATGTTGCAAGATGAGGCTAACTCTTTCCCTATTTTCATTGGCGAGTCTTATGTTCACTTTAGCCAGGACAAAGCTACGGTAACACAAAATTTCTAAACCCAGTTGAAAATTGCAATGATAATAATATTGTAGGCTAGGCTGAGTATAAAGAATGTCTTCAAAAGCGAGTAGACGTGGTGAGCTGAGTACTCAGTACTCGCTTTGTGACACTTCATTCTCAACGATAGCTTTTTTATTTTGAGATTTTATTTTAATACATTTTTGCAGGAAGTCGTAGAAGATCTAATGAAACGAACTAAAGAGGAAATCGCCAGTTTGGAGTCTAAAATTGAAGAAGTTCGACGCGAAATGTCAAGTTTAAAAAGTGAGCTGTATAGTAAATTTGGAGATAACATCAATTTAGAAAACGAGGAGGATTGATTTGATTGTGAAGTCCTACCTTTGCAAGTTCGACTAATCTCTATTCTATCTATTATTCTTAAACGCTAATAATATATTAACATTAGCATTTACGCAACAATTGAAACGTATAATAAATTCATTTTAATGTGAAGCCTTTAAATTAATTGGCTGATTTAGAAGATAATAATGTAGCACATCATAGCACATGTAGCATATTTCAAAATTTTACAGTTCAAAATACTTTTGTAAGAACTAAGAACTAATTCAATGAAAACCCATCAGATATGGAATTCTGATTCTTACCTTCTAAAAGCTTTTGGGTTTTGTGTAAAGTATGGGCTGCTTTATACATCTCTCTCAGCTTCTCCACTCTATTACTTTCGCAACCTAAAATTAATTTGCTAATGTTATAGTTCTGATTTGCTTCATAAGCAAATTATACTTTGTAACTTTATAAATAAATGTTATAGTATTAATTTGAACTAAAATAAGATTTTGGTACCCAGGAAAGTGTTTAGTTTTGGTTTCCTCATTTTTTTGTCAGAAGTTCCATAATGACAAGTAGGATCGGCATATACCGGCCCATTGTCCCAAAATAAATCAAAAGATCCTACTTGTTTCTCCCTTTCCGAGCGCCTATATATTATTTTCACAATTTTATTGTCATTTATTCATTTCGAATTTAGTTGTAAGTAGCAAAGCAAACATGTACAAACAAACAGCAAACAAACGTACTTTCCTTCTACATCTAAAACATTCATAGTGTCGTCAATCAAACAGCATTTTAATCTGTAATCTTCTTCACTTGACGGGGTAAAAGCCGGCGATGCATTCACTTCCAATAGCCATCTAGCAATAAAAAGCAGAATGCATAATATAGTTTACATACATTTATCTGCAATAAAGTACTTTTATGCCCATAATATTATTTCTACTTACGGCTTTACATTACTATCAATAATGACATCAAATCCATATAATTCGAAACTGTTTCTGTCGGGAATAACAACATTTAAAATGCTATGAAGAGTTCGTACGATAATTGTGTCCACTTGGTTCATGAAGTTAAAAACTTCTTGTCTACCGTGACGAGCTTGCAGGAAGCTTCGAAACTTCTTTAAAGACCATTTCAAATCCTTTGTAAACAAAAACATTCACAACTTTCATTTGCCAATTCGTGAAAGTAAATGAGTACATAAATGATTAATTCATGACTGACTTACTGTATCTTCGTCATAATTCTCAGAAGTTCGCTGTACAGCTACATTGGTTAAATGAACGTACATATTTTGTGTGCAGGACATAGAAAATGATTCCGAGCAAAACCTTGCAAACCCATCTCTGTACAGCCAGGCTCTTAATGGTTTGTACTTCATTTCATACAATACAGTAAAACGGAAAAATAAATTAATGAAGATATCACATTTAACACATTTTCTTGGAATTTAACCTAATTAAGTATATGCAGGAACAGAATATTTAGTAGATGCAGACATTACACCGTATACATCAATATAATTGGGATTTTTAGTCTCATATTGCAAATAATTTTATATCAATTACCGAGGTCACTAATACAAACAGTCGCAGGTCAAACTTCCTGCCCCCGATTAAATAAGGATCATCAATGTAACGCTGTAGCACAAAAACATCAGCTCTGAGATTTCTTGTGGGAGCATCAGTTTGTTCTTGTTCAGAGATCGGTTTCCCATTGTTGACATGACCCATGCAATCGCCAAGTGAAGCTGGCTGTTGGCAGGAAGAGTCTGCAGTACATTCATTTTCTTTTACGCAATTATCGGGACCATCACCTCCTTTTTCCAATGGCAATTTATCTGTAGTTTTATCCGATGATATTGTTCCACTTGATATATCTGGGTTATCTGTGTCATCTTTGTTACCAATCTCTGTCATTATGAGCTTACAGTTGTATTATTGTATTCACAAGGGAAAATCTTTTATGAAACTATTTAGCTGTAGTTTTTAATATGCAAACTTATGCAAACGATGTAATAATACATAACGATCGCTGCGTTCGTTCGTTATTAAAAAGTACACCAATTACGCATTGCCTCCAATTCCTTGCATGAAGTTTGAATATATTAGTAAAAGTATAAAATTCGAGTATTACTGTTAAAAAGTTTTCGTTACCATATTGGTTTTCCAGTATATCGTCTAATGTACTGACGCTGTCACTGTCACTGTCTTCGTTATCAACACCATCATAATTACATTCAGCATTTTTAAGCTGTGTAGCTGAGAGAGACAACGCAACGTAAGGGGCTACTGATTCAGGTGTGGCTGTCCGAGGTGTTGCAGCAGACGACATCAAATGGAAATGCAATTGTTTTAGTGCATCATGGTATTGTTTTCGCCAAGAATTGTATTCTGATAACCTGCCAAATTAATAATGTAATGTAAACCATAAGTAATAACCATAATCCATGATAATAGTATTTGAATAGTTAGTATTACTGTGAAAATATGACGATTCCACGTCCCTGTGCACCGGCAGCAGGCTTAATTATCCAATATCCTGAAGGCCCTCTCTTAAATTCTTGAAGAAAGAACTTGTGGTCCATCTGTAACAGATTTTCCATTATTTTGGCAAAAACATGCATTTTTATTCACAACTACACTTGCGAACTTTGAGCAAACTAACCGGTAAAATATATGTAGTTGGAAAAAAATTCAACTTTTCACTTTCTTCTTTGCCAAATGTTTTCTTAATTCGAGATCTGCAATTAAGTGTTGCAGTTGCATTTTGCATATTATATAAAGAGGCACCGTTTAATACAAATGAAATGCAAGCATGGAAAATATATTAGGTTTGGCAAGTATTCTCGTACATTCATGCATAAAACTTACTGAAGTCTTTTGAGATTTTTGACCATTAAATTTTTTCTGCAGATTTCAAAGCAGCTTCTGAAATGGCTGATTTTTTGATGTTCTTGTATTCTTGTATTAGTAGCAATGAATAGATCCCTTAATTGGTTGACGTCACACCAGAATACATCCCAGTCATCACTGAATTCATCTTCTTGCTGTATGCCAAAAGTATTTACATAATTACTGTAGCATTCAATATTCATATTATTTAAGTATCATGCATTTGCATCATATTATTACTAAATATGATTTCTCTTTGGCCAAATGTTATGATGACTTATGCCATTACTAATAACACAACATTGACTTACCTCAACCCAACCCTTTCTTGTTAGAACATCGCAAATCGTTCCTGAGAACTTGCATTTAAACTTGTAAACTTTTTTCAATTTTTGTTCACAAACTTTATCTTTTGGTAATGTGTCTTTGAACTCGGCCTTTGGAGTTGGCTTTGCCTTTGTTTCTGCTGCTAACATTTGCTCTGATAAAATATCTTCATCACTTGGCCCATCATCAGTAGAACTCGAAGAACTCAAAGAAGTGACCCGTTCAGTTTCTGCTGATGCAGTTTCATTTTTGGATGGTGATAACGATAAGGCATTGGATTCCATCGCAACTTTTTAATCACAATCTTTTGCCCTAAATGACAAACCAAAAGCATCCATATAATGAAACAAGGGATTTTAATATAATATTAGTGTTATACTCTTATGTTTACTACGTCTTTAGAACAAAACTGCATGCATGTCATAATACATATATTTCTTACTTTTCTTTGCTGAAAATGCTTAATTGCTATTGTAATTAGAATTTTATTATTCCTCATGCACAGTATACTTCATGTATGTCTTTTTAAGTATATAATCTATATTGGTAATTAACTAAGCATAAGTATAATGTAGTTATACATATTTTTAGTCCCAACCTACGGTTGATATTTCGACTACTGTTGTGCTCCAATATTATTCATGTGCAACTGTGTTGCATAGTGCATGAGTGCTCTTGTCTTTCAAATTCAAAAGTGTGATGTCTCTTTCCATTTTTTGTACTTTCAGAATTCTTTTGAGTGCGGATGACTAAAGGGTTGGTTGTCTTTGACTGACGATGATAGAGTATTATTATAAAGTCCCTTTCTCTTATTATGTCAGTCATAAATTATTATCATTATGATTGTTTTGACAATGCTAACAATACTTGGAATGCTCATAAGATTTTAATGTGGACCATAGACTGATTTGCTTTCTTTTATCTAATTGTAGTAAATGAATGAAAGACGAAAATGCAACAGAAGAGTAACTCTGCATGCAATTTAATATGCCTATCTACCCTAACTAAACTGTTTTTGTATTAAATGAAGCAAACCATTTTACATGCTGTCCACACAATGTCCACGACTTTAATTTCTACAACAATACAAGTTATGCTCTGTGAGCTGATGAGAAATTACCTTCCATAGTTCCATATGTTAATATACAATTTATTATTTATTGTATCCCATTACTTTAAAATAATTACAAGGTAAACTTCCATTTTCTTAACTCTTACCGGTCTACGTGAGAACTGTGTATGCGTAAACTGTATTTCCGATGTGCACCTTCCCAAGTCTGGATTCTAGATTGAGTTCACTTTTATAATTTATGTAGATTAATTAATTTTAATGTGGGTACAATTTATAAAGATTAGAGTTGGACACGTCCATGTAATTGCTATTCAACTCACTCACTTTGTCTTTATCTGGATCACAACAGCTATGCACTATTGTTACAAAGAAAAGTAAACATTATTGTCTACACATTTCCGTAGTTTGCAAAACGTACTATTCGTCATTTTGTCAAAATGTCATGCCTCAATATTATCATAAGACAGTCATAACAACTGAATAAAATCCGCTTATCTAAACTGCTAAGCACAACATAAAAAGAAACGTGCATTTTTTATTAGTGGTTAGGTAGCCTCATATAGTATTAGCTAATGCCTACCAACGCGGCTTCGTAGAAGTTTACTCGAATTCCCATTCAATTTGTCACAATGATTTCCACAACATCTTTGTAGCATCTCATGTGAAGTGAAATCAGCACGAAACGGGAGTTTCTTCCGTCTGAGCTTCAAATGACGGCCGACAGTAACAGGTACATTAATGCAAATGTCACGCAGCGATATGAAATTGGGGATTAAAAGACGCAATTATTAGCGATTGTGCTTTTTGCGTCATGATGTGTCGCTAATAAGTATGTGGTGGTGATAACATAACAATATTCATTCTTTATGTGAAATCCCATTAATCCATAATAAATACATAATTATTTATGCTTTATATGTTGTTATATTACTTGAATTCAGATCTGTTCTGATTTATATCGTGTTCATCTTTATAAAGAGTGTTGTACGATTGTATACTTCTAAATACTCAGTATCAAAATATGCATAGTGTGTACAATGTACAATATAATGTATGCCCTATACAAACTAGGCTACAGTAATCTTTAGTAAAGACTGAAGTACACCATTCACTGCAAATGCAAATTAACTCTCCATTCTGCAAATTTCAATTACATTCTCGCAGTGTGCAAAATTGCTATTTGCAAGTTTGCTACAGTTGTTGTAGGGGAACAGAATAAGATGAGAATTCAAATTAGTACAGCACAGGTGAGTATGCATCATAATGCATATTATATTCTCCGAAGCATCATGAATAGCACATTGAAGTTGAGATTGGATGTAGTCCGCTTCAATCTGTTTGATGAAATTGTCAATTTATCAACACAATGTACCTGTAATTGTGAACTACATAAACATCTAGAGTAATATAAAATGGCAGATGCTTTACAGGCAGATGCAAACTACTAAGACAAGACGACAATTGCAAATTGCAATCTTCCATCTGTTGAACGATGTACACCGTCAAGAGCTAAAGTTATTTTAGGACACACAATTCATTTTCTACGTACCCATTGTTAATTTTCTGGAGTGAAGCAAATTGTTTCACTACGTTCCTGTAGCTAGATGTCAACTTGCAAAAAATCTTAATTGTGAATTAAAAGTAATATCTGTAGATTTGTAGGTCCATTTTGCAAGTAATTATTGTAGCATCTAAGGAAAAAGCTCTATTTAGTACAATTTGCAATTGTAGTTGAGTTTTTCTTGAGACATTAAATCTTCATTCAACAGTAATCGTTTCTTCGGGTATGTTATAGTCAATCGGGAATGGCCATTCATGTAAATAACATACTCGTACTCGAAATCAAAACGATGTATTTTATATAAGACTCTTGTATGTAATCTCAAACATTTATGATGATATAAGATATAGCTTCTTCAATTGAAACTGTCATGTTGTTGCAGGTACCTAATCGAATGATTTGAATTTGAGATGCATATCGCTGAAAAATGTAGTGCAATTTAGATACTAAAATTGAAATAGCAGGTCAAGGTATTGTGGTGATCTATAGCCCAGCAGGTGCCACTTAATTCAAATTAATACACTAAGATATTTTGCCAGCTTTGTTCTTTTTCTTATTAAATTCAAGCTATTGATTCTTATCTTCTACAGACTGCTTTATGCGATGAGAATGAGATTATTGCAACAATAACAATATTACAAAACAAGCCTTCGGAGAATTCTGTATTTTATTGCAGTAATTATACTACTGTGTGTGTGCTAAGGCATTGTATAAACACTAGCTTCGTAAATTGCATCAAATGAGATTTACTATATAATTCATTGCATTATTTCTTTTTGTACACTGCCTAGAGTAGTATGCTTGCTATTGCTATATCCACATTGTGTTCAGTAAATATTATTGTGTGATCCTATCATGTAGTCAACAATGAAAAAGTGACAGTTTGTAAATCTTTATTTACAACGCAACGTGAGGACGGTTTATTGGAAAATTAGGTACGTGATAAATAAAGGACCATATCTTTTGTATTTGCACTTGCAGTAGCCAAAAGGCATAATTATATGTACAGGAGGATAGTAGACACGTTTTTGGTAATTGAACGTCTAAAAACAACAGTAATAGTCAATAATTGCATGTATTAAGCTGTTTTATTGCGACCAATTTATCTGTCTAATTTATACTTTATGTGATGAATTAGATGATCCCAAGATTTCCAAGCACGATTTATTGCATAGATGCGCTTTTTTATTTCAACAAATTAGGCAGAGACATTTCAGTTAATATCTAATCTACTGTCTACTACCCTTTAAATGCATAATTGTCTACCAATGGAAATAGCCAAAGGTTTAATTAAGTGAAGTATACATTTTTAAGTCACGAACTGTCAAGCGCGTAACGATTTTTGGAATTTTAGAAGGTGGTCTAAAATCTAAAATGCCAAAGTTGCCTACAATAAGTATTACATTATTTTTTTTAAAAGCGAGTCACCAAATGTCCATATCAATATTAAAACTTGGTCACTTCTTGGTTCAACACGACTGCATGTTACTGAGCTGCCTTACCTGACTCATTGCATATTAGTGTCGCTCACGTACACGTAACATGTTACATCTAAAAATTAGGAGAGGTGGAGACGTGTAGTTTGATATTATTATTTTGCCCCAATAATTTACAATCTTTGCTGTTTGCGTTTTGTCTCCGAATGTGCCTAAGTAGAGATAGTAGGAATAGGGATAGTATTATAGCCAAGTTATACATCATCCTCGCACGAGAACTTCCTTCTCTGTAAACTGTAATTTATTACAATCTTAGTATCTCTTTGCTTACCTCTCTGTACGCAATCTCACACTCCTTATAAGTAAAATGGTCAGCATTACATATTACGTATCACAATATACATTATTAAACCTTGTATTCCAGCGATCATTGTTGTAAATGGACGAGTCGAACTCGTTAGGCTACGCTTTTTAGAGATTCGTCACTGATTGCAATTTTGCAATGCATAAATAGCACATTATAATCTCATCTTTCATCTTTAATCTAATAAACTATAATACGGATAGTGCGTAGAACGCCTTTCCTACCTCTTGATCCATCGTCCAACGTATTTGTCATACAGAATTTGGTCTTATGTAAACAGAATGGCATATTGTGGAGTATAAAGTTCTATAGTTCGCTGTAGACGTTGCATCTATCATCCATCCACCTACATGTAAACATCATACCGATGCACAATGGTTTTATAAATAGTACAGAATCTAGTACCATGTAGCCATAATACCTATTCTGTGCTTTGTGGCATGACATGTGTCCAATCAATTGCAATATCACTAGCATGAAAAATAAATGAACATACCAACAGGAATACTACAATAGAAATAAGGAGGTTTATCTCTCTACATAAAATTGTCAAGCAAACATCATCAAGGTGGTAAAGATACACCATAGCAAATGAGAGAATATCGTTAATGGTACTATTTGGTATGCAAATAAAGTGCCCGATACTTAACAAATAAAAACCTGGTTTCATTCTGCACAAAGAACACAGAGTGCACATAGTGAACTCCCTGACAGGGAGTTTTAACGAGTATATTTTTATGTCACTTCATGTTGGGGTGTACTCTGATCACTGTTTTCCCTGTAGTTAAATAGCTTTTATGGGAATTTCTTATTGTGGCATTACTGGGTGCATTGTTTGAATTTGCAATGGAAGTTTGCGTACAGTTTAAGTAATTTAAGTTTAATTAAATTCATTTTGCATTTCTATTCAGTAATACTATTCGTTAGTAAAACCGCATTTAAGATGTAAAGAAACTTATGGGATCAACAAGTGGAAAATGAAATGTATACTTAACTAATTCTAACTTGCAAAGTGCAACTAGCAAAATCTTTTATCATGAATACATTATGTTCGAGATTTTTACACTATTAGACACAGTAGAAGATTCTACATCCTATTCACACTTCATGAAATGTTGCTAATGAGAAAGATGCAAACAAGTAAATATTCTCAACTCCTACGTCGTGATACTACACTGTATCAAAGCTGACGTAAAAATACCATGAAAGTTTGATGAAACTTATATAGCTCTTGCTCTTGACTTTCAGCGTCTGAGTATCAATCTATCAGACTAATCAGACTTATAATATTGTGTTTTCCAATACACTCTGATGCTGTCATCCCAAGCCGGCTTTTCAATAGGTCTAATTTTAGATGTTAGAAAAAACAATCTTTGTTTCGATTGCTTGGAAATCCCATCACTCTCAATTCTCTAATACTGATCAGAATTCGAAGCATTGAGTTTTACAAATAAGCAATTAATATTCCTTGGTTAATTATTATCAACATTTATTAAGCGCTACTACTAAACTTTCTTTCACTACAATTGTACTACACATTTTGATCTTCTTTAAATTCGATTGCAATTGCAAACAATCTTTTCAAACGTTACATTGTTAAGTTCTGTTTAACTGCGTATTTTCCTGACTCAATTTGCTTGTCATCCTATCTAACAATAATTGGAGTGGTTAACATTGAATCTTGAAAGTGCTTTCTAACCTAATTATGGGTACTGGGTACTATTTACTGTGCGTATTATACATTTCAGGATGCTAATAACATTTATTTTGCTCCATTTTAGATGGATATTGGTAGCCAAAGAGTACTTAGTTTCTATATAAAGCACTCGAGAAATCAAAACCATTTCCTGCAATTTATTTTTTGGTCACCTTCGTATGTGTCATTTAAAGATGTTTTATTTGCCATTGAATGAATCAAATTTTGTCTTTACCAGTCTTTTTTTAGCAATTCCGATTTGATCTAACTCACACGTTTCAGATATCTGTAATTGAGTGCGTGTGTATTGAGACAAGGAGGAGAGGGTATACGTCCTACCAAATCCTTCATTGCCACAATTTTTTTGCTAATCGATATTTATGTGGCTTACATGAAAACTTTACTGGCACAATTACTATTCACATTCCGTGAACATCATAAGTGTAGTGGAACAAAATGGAACAACGTTTTTCTTGAAAACTGTTTATAACTGGCCCTTTTGGTAAAGGTAGTCATTGAACTTTAAAATCTTTTGTAGCGTATGCCAAATAGCATACGATACATCCATCATCATCATAATATAATAAACTCGCTTGCATGAATTCTTGTACTTTGTGAAGTTCATACATTGCATAGTTGAAAAGTAAACAAATAAATTGCCTATGAAATCAGCGTGCCAAATAATATGGATGACATAACACAGCAGAAGACAGACTCATATTTCATACTCGTTATTTAATTTCATCCCGCAACGCTTTTAAGATCCGTTCGTTTACCTCAAATGAAAATAGTTCATCTTACAAGAATGTCGAATTCCGACCAATGATGATGTTGTTCACTCCTTTTCTGAGTCCTTTTTGTGGCCATGAGTCGTAATTCTTAATTATTACTTGAAATTAGTTAATGCCCCTCCTTACCTGGCACCTTTGGTATTTATCTTCTGTCGGTAAGGCTTAAGATCACAAAAGCAAAGATGGAAAACATCACACTCTAGAAACAATAAGATTCATTCGATTTAATGGGCGTCCGTTTTCGTGCATCGATGGAAGCCTTATCCTATTGATATGCACCAAAAGATTTCTATACATAGGCATAATATCGTATTTACATACTTATGTTAGGACCTCCTTTGAAAATGAAGTTTTGCTTCTTTATATTATATGTAACGCAAGTCGGAGTTTTTGGTATAGGGCTAAATCTATTGTGTGTACTGTCCTATTCCACAGATAATACGCACTACTTTTTTATGACCCTATTGTCTAGTAACTTGGAGGTATATGGTAGGTACTTCAGTTTTCAAGCTTGATTGAGTCGATTTATTTTAGGAGATTAAAACGGTACAAAAGAGATTCCAACGGTAGTGTCGTGACGCAACTTGAAGGTAATCCTTTCATTCAAATTCGGATTGAGTTGCATTAGTTAGATTGAATAAATACTTGGTATTAAGAAGTTGTACGTACAGTACGTAGTATGCACCCGTTTTGAGAAAATTGTGATTGTGACATGCGATTAGCTTGCATTTATTTCCCTGCAATGCCAACTGTCATGCATAATATATCTGCTAATTCGTATTACTCAACAATAAAGGGTTAATCAAGTGTTTAGCGGCACTATGCTAGCTTTCGTTTATGTAGGTCGGCTGTGACTTAATTAGGAAATCGTAAAAAGTTTATGTTAATCGTTCAATTTGCTTCAGGTTTCAAGTTGAGAATTATGAGAACTGAGGATGAGAAGATGCTCATTGTCAGCTCACAATACTTCAGTTTGTGTAAGTATTTCCATGTTACTGCAAATAGGAACATTATTATTTACTGTAGGTACTTGTATACACAATCCTATACATACAATTAGGTATAAGTATGTAGAATAGCATTAGTACAACTGATTGCATTAAAATACTACAAGCACTTCATGGTGTTTATTATGAGTGTGTGCATGTACTACAAGGTGCGTTCTTGAGACTTGCTTTTCGTATGCTTTAATTGCACCTCCTACTACCGTCGTCGATTCTGATTCAGAGTATAAAGTAATTGTTAATCCTGTATAGCCTTTTACACTATTGTATTGGCATTAGTACAGGAATAATGCTAATTATCCTTTATATTTTGTAGTAATTACTTATCTTGATGGTTCGCAGAATAGTGAAGAATGAGTGTGAGAGTAAGGAACACATCAATGGCAAATGGTGGACTGCTTTATTAAGAATACCTCTAAGAAACGATGTACATTACCAAGTTAATGCTCTTAGTTGGCTGCTGCACGAATGATGATGTATAGCTACAATGTGGTTACTACTCGACTTCTCGAGGCAATAAAGTTTATTAGAGCAGTAGCAAGCAATAATGATAGTTAATTGATAAGAATTCCATATTTTAGTAGTTGACCAAGTATCAGAAACACAGTTGTTTCATTAACTGATAACAATTCCCACCACATGCATGTCATAAAAGTTCTTTCATAAGCACTGCGAAAGCGAAATGGGAATCTAATTCTAATGGATATAATATTTTCACTATTTGCTAAATAAAACATAAATAGTGAATACACTTGTCTTGTACTGTGAATGTAATTAATGGGTTTGATAGCCAAATGAATAAAAAAACAAGTTCATCATTGTCATGTGCCAATAGTAACTTTAATTTTACCCCATGCATTCTTTTTGTTTTAATGTGCATCTCATGATGTCTAGTGAATGTGACTGCGTGCAGAATGCAAAGAGTATCAATTGAATCGACATAAAAGAGTTCTATTAAATGAGCATAATAATGAAAGAAAATATTATGGGGTAGGTCATACTGTAATTGTTTTTGTATTACAAAAATGTGGAGAAGAATGTATTAGCATGTTGCCTCTATAATTAAGAGACGGTATTTGCAGTGGAAGCAAATAAGCAAATAATTATGCATGGATAACGTTTTACAGTGCAAAATGAACATAAATGCTCAGCACTTACTTTGGCGTTTGTTGTACCGCAAAAGGACGGGTTTGTTCCGTGCCAGCTGTAAATCTAATCAAATTCAAAACCAGCGAGACTGAGTGGGTAAATGAAATTAAAAAGGTAAAATACAACAATTAGCTACGGTCCGTTGCCAGAGATTGTTAAGCTCTTTATCAACGTTACAGTTTTAGTTGGTAGAATTATGGAGAAGAAAATTAGGGTTTAAGGAGCACACTTTATTGCAGTATGCTATTTGTACACGCTAAATACTATGATATTATATTGTCGTGAGTTTATTGGAGGTAACTCTGAGATGTCTATCTTTACTAGTACCTGGTACATCAAATTTTGCAACTTAATATTACATAATATACAGCTAGTACAATGGCCAAAGAGTTTTATTGTAAGGAGAGAGGACTTTCTTGCATCTTACATAACACCAGGTACACACACGTAAGAATATTATGGGTGCTTTAGTAGAATTAAGTAGAGGATAGTTAAATATAGGGACATAGTCTACTTATCGTTTCTGATAGAGAAGTTGATCCTATTGAGATTAGATCTATAATTCTGTTAATAAAAGTTAGGCCAGCTAGATAAATAATAAGGTATTTTATAATAAAGGATAAAGTCTTGAATAACATACTGTAGATTGCGGAACGGATGTTTTCGTGATTAGGAAGTGAGTTGCAGAGCTTATAGGATGAGATACCAAGAAAAGCCGGTCAGCTTGTGTGTATTGTGAGATTGTTATGCTTACAAACACTTCACCTATTCCGTCTTTCTTAATTCCACTGAAGAATAGCATCATAGAGTGAGGGAGATGGACGGAGTACATATATTTACTTATCTTAGCCATTCAATTGTTATGATGGAACAGAATGTAAATAGTGTTAGCATAAGAATGAGATTTGGGTTTCATGCCCAAGCAATAACCAAAACGGGCGATGAAGGGAAGTTACGGAATAAGTTATGGTTCTGATGCAAACCAGAGTTAGTATTGTGGAGTGGGACAGAATAAAGCAAATTGCTATTAAATGATGAGAAAGAAGACAAAGCTCATTTTTATATCTTCCTTTCCTCCACATCATCAACATCCACTCATCCGCAGAATAGACAACGACAACTTGGTAGTTGAGATTCCTAGAGTTGTAGTAGAGCAGAAGATAAGCTATAGTTTAGTTTGCCTACTGCGATTTCAGCAGAACCCATTCCGTAACAAAATTCTCGTAGATTTTAGTATTTCCATTTCCACGAGTATTTACATAAAAGTAGCTAAATGCATACACCTATAGCATGTAATTCTATCTCGACTCTAGTTTTATTTCTTCTTACGGTTGGCCAAGCTCTTTGGTTCTGGCAGAGTTTCGTTTGAGTCTGACGATTAGATTCTTCAGATGTGTTTTACCTGCGGCAGTGAACTTGCAAATTCGTCTGGCTTATATTGCATTCACTTACTACTACTACTACAGATACTCAACAGCGAAGACTTAGTCCCATCATTCAACTCACTCAGCATAGCACAGAAGACAAGAAACTTCTCTTGTGTTTACAAGTACTTGTGCTGTGCCAGTGAGTGGAGTAGGTATTATTGCATAGGGATAGCATAACTGTACCCAAAGGCCTGAGGTATATGCCAAAACTATGCAGAAGCATGTGCAATTGAAATATAGCAAAAAGATCTACCTCACTCTTCTCCCTTCTTAAGACAGATACAGATGCAACGCATGTACATTTCTTATTAAGCTCTAGTGTATACCAACATCGTACTACTAACTGACTTGAGAGTTGGTCCGACTCTCTTCCTACGACTTTGTGAATGATGGCACTAGCACTCAGGACTCATGTAAACAGCAATATCAGTGTCAGTCCAGTACACTATAGGTAGACTTGTACACGTTAACAACGTGGCTTAACTCTAAGAAAGAGTTTGCAAATACATTAAAGCTACTTCCCAACTTATTCTATCTCTGTGCATACTCAAGTAACTACCTAACACACTCACCCTACATATAGACGTTTTTAATGTGCACGCTCTATGTTTATGCATGTATAGTTTGTGAACAGTAGGATGTGTACTTAGATGTTAGCAAGAATAATTCTACTATCAACTATAGTACCATTAGAATTTATCATATACATATTCATCCATACTTATACACTGTACTATAAGCTTTTAACGTACAGGTAAGTGCATTACGAGACCTAAACTCTTAAACTTAAGAAACGATGGATATTAAAGCAAAAATAGGAGCCGAGGCAAGTTATCACATCAGTTTTAGTTCTCTCTCGCATGAGAATGTACAGGATTACTAAGCTGGCTTTAACCACGGACTGAACAAGAAGTAAACTACTTCACAAATTGCACTACATGTTAATTCTGAGGGAATAAGAGAGCGGATTTAGTCGCTATTTGAGAACAGTGAATCATTTTTATATTCTTTCGCAGTGTTTTTTTGTTTCCGTCACACAAGCAAATACTTTAGCCTTAACTTTTGTGGTTTCCCAAGACGCTACTACGACAGATCTCTTTTTGTCCTATACGTGTTGTCAGTCTGATGCGAAGTACTTTACGCATCAACAAAAAACATTACATCTTCAGAACTCACCAGTTTTGTGCTTGTGTTTCGTACATATCTACAATTTTCACTTAATCCTATTAAAAAAATAGTACGCTTGGGAGAACAGAATTAGTAACATAATAAATATTACTAGCAGATTGCAATCACCAGAGTCATAGTAGAATTATTAAAAGTTGTATCTAAGTTGTAGTGTAATCGAGAGCAGAAAGCTTTATGCTATTATCAATTCATTAAGGCAGGTGCGATATAGATGTAAATTAATAGTTCACAGGCAGATCTTAGGAAACTGTTTAACTAAACTGTTCACGCTGAGACTGAGACAATAAATAAGAAATAAATAAAACAGGTAACTGTCAGGCTGCCTTGTACTGTAATCCTTAAGAGATAGTAATTTCACATTCCACATTTTTTACAATATTGTAATAAGTAACCACAAGACAACATCAAAACTGCAACTTCTTCAGTTCAGTTCATGCAAACTGCCTAGCTACGGTACACTTACTACTTCTCCCAGTTCCTATACTAGTTCATTCGTTCACAACAAGGCGACGGTTTAACTCACATTGTTTCAAGTTTAGAGTCGTGCTTGTTTCTACTCTACTAGCTCTTCTCACTTATTTTCGGCTCATATTTTCACGTACAAGTGGTAAAGGGTGAAACCAATCTCACATTATCTGCAAAACTATTTTTCAAGAATCTCACTTCCCCGTTACATCGAAACATACCAAGATCCAACACTATCCAATCCAGTTATCACTCGTATTACTCTTTCTACAGATAGCTTCACTAAGAAATATTTGGGGATTGTGACCTGCATTAGAATATTTACACAGTGCTGCGATGTGGTGTATTTACGAAATCTTTTTGTATACAGACACACATAAAATATGATATGAGTTACTACTTCAGCATACTCGTAGATACAAAATAAACTCATTATCACTTCAATCCACACCAAACCAAACCACTCACCCTCAGCAAACAAATTCTATTTTACAAGTAAGTAGGTACTGTGACGAAATAGAAACTAAAGATGCAATAGTTCTGCTAATATAACATACGTGGGCATTTCATTACTTAATGATTCTCTCTGTACCTTTTTGAGATGTCAACGAGTTGAATTAGTATGTTAGCCTGCACAACACTCTCTGTCACTTCTCTGAATGAGCCAATTGAATTTTAACTAAGCTACACTACCTACATGTCGACAAGAGTTAAAAGTCAACGTTCGTGCAGTTCATCTTGAGAATTTCCGAGCAGGTATATAGATCCTTCTATTACTAGCTTACCATCTTTGTGCTTCGTTTTTACTCGGCAGTTTTACTAAATGAACAGAAAGATGAGGAACGTCGTATCCGTGCCAAAGAGGTAAGTATGCTCAGCGGATTTTCAATATTTGCATCAATTTACAATATTGCACATTTTAATTATATACCATTATAGCGTAACATATATACTTAGCATATTGCAGCATTGGTATAATAAAAATATCTATATAGCAATACATTAGCAATTTTAAAGAATGGTACTCTATGCGTTAATCTAGACTTAAGCCCTCTTTGGCAATTGGTAAGTCTGGCCACTCCACTTAGAGATATTAAAAAGCACAGTAAATAGACAGTACAGTACAACTCCAAGAAAATTAGTACAAAGTAGAAACATGCTATCTGCTATCTCTATTTAAGAACAGCATGCACCACAGCTTTCACGCTACTAATGATATACGTACCTCTACTTTACTGTTACTTTCAAACATTATCAGCACTAGACTTTGCACACACAGTGGCAACAGCAGAATTGAAAAACTCGTAAAAATGAATGAAAAACTGAAGTCTTCTATTTTCTACACAATCCAGTAATTACGTCTAATTTTCAATTATTTTCTAATGAAAAGGTTCTCCGAATTAATTGCTCTGGTCTCAGTGTCCACAACCGTTTTCCTTTTCTTTCACACACAAATGCTAACGGCAAGGATAGAAGAGATCCAAGGAGTTTTGACTGCAGCAGGATCGTCAGCTCATGAAAGTAAGTATTTACAAACAGATGATAAGATAAGCTGATAAGACACTTAGAAATTAGCCAAATTCATGATGTGAGTCATGCCCATGAATTTTCTTAATCATTCTTAGACTCGTTCATTTGTGGGCTTATTTACCTAAGTACACAAGGATGTTGTACCTATACTTATGATTTCTAGTGTCTATATGGTTTACAGTTTATATAGTATACCTCTTAATTAGCATATGCTCTTATTAGCATACCTAAAGAATCCCGTTGTTGTAGTGGTGCCGGTTAAACCTGTGATATTGCAAGGTAAACCTCGACATTATGGTTTGCTTGTAACTGCCCTTTACAAGAAAAGACCGGTGAAGCCGATGGCATTGCTAAACCATACTAATAATCATCAAGATTAATAGCTAGCTTATTATTTAAATTCCATATACATCTATAATGTATTAAAACGTGTCCATTGAACTTTAGATCAGTTACCACAACATGTTGAGGAGCACACACCCAGTAATCTCATACAAGTCCGAGGACCAGGACCCTCTTTCGTTTTACCTAATATGAAGGTAAGGAGGATATTTACAGTGACTCAATCCCCTATATCTAATTATTACGCTTGTTAACCATGTAATTGATTTAATATTGTCGCATTGCTTCACCCTACAAATTAGCACTCGCCTCATTTTGATTTCCGTAAGAGCTTGTTTGTCTTTTTGAAAATGGAGTCTACAGTATTCTCTTTAAACGTATCCTCGAAATTTCCAAAGTCATGCTTGGCATTTCCTTAGACTGTTGGAGCCATAAGTATAGTAAGTGTTGCAAGTAGGTAATGTAATCATAATCATGAAGTAAAGCACATGCCATGTAAATACTTATGCTCTACTAGATAGGATATCAAACATGACAATTCACAATCAGATAACAATATAGCAAATAATATAACCAAACAATGCTTAATCCTTCGTCTTCAGTTTTAAGGATGCTCTGAATTTGGGCAGTAAATAATAGAAACAGTATTAACGGCAGAAATTATGTGCGTAAATTCATACATGCAAATTTTTCAAGCACATGACAAATTTTATAGCTCTTCTGTTGTTTTATCGATCTGCAGTCAGATAAGACTTTTGTATACAATGCTAATGCAGCACCTAAATATATATAACTTTTTCATAATTAGTTCCGTTTCCTTTAGTGCATGTAAACCTAGACTGTAGTGTAGTGTCTTTACGGTCTAGAAAAGTAAGTAGCTTGTATGTGTATGTTGTGGGGGTGGTTTGTTACGCTGCACGTTGCGTACGCATTTGTGTGTGACACTCCGTAAACTTATTCTGTAATTGTAGCTTTTGTATGCTTTTATGTGCATATTGTTAAGGTATAGTGTGCGTACAAGTGCAAAGCCTAAATAATTGAATAACAAAAGCAATTTGTTTCTTTTTTGTTTATTTGTTCTAATTAGTACAATGCAACATCGTTGAACAACACGCGAAACGCAGTGAAGGAAACGTTGTTCTTTAATCGCGTTCCAAAAGTTGGATCGCAAACCATTATGGATCTCATTCAACGACTGTCTAACCGCAATGGCTTTCAATTTCATCGTGATGGCACTCAGAAAGTCGAGACCATCAAATTGACTTATTATGAGGAGGTGAAAATATAATTTTATTTTATCCGCATTATAGCAATACATATACCAACAAGTGCTAATTTAGATACTTAGCGATGGCAATTGCATTCATTCAATTCGATATTCATCATAATAACATAATGGTTGAGTGCTAAGTACCGGCTCAATCCCTGTTTCTTTCAAAACAAATAAGCAACTCATTTTGAAAACTAACTTTCTCAAATCCTCTTTATCATACTTATTTTGGAATTATTGCACTAAGGTGAATAATGGAATACTATGAACATCTGAAAATCATAGGGCGTTAATTTTCTTGATTTTCAGAGCCGTCTTGCCACCATGATTGACATGTTTACACCTCCTTCTTCGTATGTCAAACATACCTGCTTTAGCAATTTTACCAGGTAGGTCGTGAATAATGAAATCATTAATTTATTTTAACTTTCCATTCTATTGCTATTTCTCAATGGAAATTAGTGTTACTCAGTACACACTAAGCTATATAGAATGGTATACACTATTTAAGTTTAGGAAGATGGTTTATTTTAATCTAATCAAATATTTTATCAATGTATTACAACAGACATGGATATCCTATGCCGATCTATGTCAACATTGTTCGAGATCCTATTGAAAGAGTCATATCTTGGTTTTACTACATTCGAGCCCCTTGGTACATAATAGAGAGAAAGCAAGCATTCCCAGAGCTGCCGCTACCGCATCCACAATGGCTTAAGAAAGTACACAACGAAATTCTTACTAATCATTATCATACTCATAAAGATAGCCATCGTCAATAATTTAAATACTGATAGTGATAAGCTATCATTCACTATGTCTCTCTGTTTCCTATATAAGTAACACTATGTTGCAAAACGAATGATTATAAGATATGATATTAAATATGTTTACGATTTCTTGATGTTCTTATACTATAGACTTAATACACCACAACGATAGTAGGTATTACTTATACTAAGTTCGTAAATTATTAATAATCCTTTGGTTTTCCTGAAATTGAATGAAGGATTTTGAGACTTGTGTTCTAACGGGAGATCGGGAGTGTCTGTTCATTCCTGGGGAGTATCACGACGGCGTTGGCGACCACAGACGGCAAGCAATGTTTTTCTGTGGACATGATGAGAGATGCGTGTAAGTCAAATTACCTTAAAAGTAGATTTGCATGTTGAATCTGATCTCAATCTTTGTCGAGAAAATAAGCAATAGTCAGGAAATCCCTATTTGCTACGTAGACGGAGCAGTCTCTATGTTTATTCTACTTTTATTTTAAGAATACCTTTTTATATTTATAAAGTATACTTTAGCAGATTATGGTTGACTGTCTATGCTATGACAAAGTGTGTAGTATATGGCTTTACATTGTTTATGTACAAAACTTTTTCTTTGACATTTAAAATTATACTTTTGTTTTGGTTTGCCGTAGAGAGATAATAATAACCATCAAAGCTTGTGCTTTTGTTTTACATTAGGTAAACTAAATATACAGTCACTTGAGTACTTAAACAAAAGACACGACTTAACTCACAGACGTAATAGTATCATTTAAGTACCATCATATTAATAATATGATAATATCCCTCCATTCCTAGTAGGTACTTTTTAGTACCTATGCATAAGCAGCACCATATGCCAAAAGACCTAAAACATTAAACAGATTTTAGGATGATTTGCAATGTAAAAAATACATAAATGGGCCAAATACGATGTAGTAAAATGGTAGAGAAACTTCTAAAGCGTCGTCATTATTTGCTTCTTGCGTGCAATGATTGCAGTGAATATTAATCTCTAGTTACATAGGTTGCAAAAAATGTCATGTATAGTATGTAGCATAGCTAGGTAGGTATTTTTAAGGCAAATTAAACCACTTTCTTGTCATTTACGACTACGACTGTCCTTATATTTTGGACACACATACCAAGTACAAATAGTAGTAATTATTGTAAGGACAGTGCAGTATTAAATTCTAGTTAAATTGTATCGTTATTTGCACCTAATTACCGTATAAGGTGCACTGCAGATAATTTAAATTTCTTAAGCCAAACCATACATGCTTTTATAGCAAGAAAGTTGGTAATTTTGCAAACTTAATGCACAAAATTGTACCTATGTTAAATCATTTTATATGTAGCTCATTGTAGTTTCTTACCATTTATGACAGTAAATGAGGATTAGCTAACAGAGTGGGGAAGATCCGTGTAGATGTATTCTTGATTCATAATTATGATAATGGTATTAAAAAGTTAATGCCTATAGGGTAAAAAGTAGCTTGTACCTATAATACACGACATGCTGCTGATACATCCTTAAAGGATGGATTTCTTCAGGATGTGCAAATTCTTTACAATAATAATGATTCCAATTTACTTATACATGAGAGCAACGAAATAAACGAGAATTTAGGGTTGATACTTTGATAGTATTTAGACTGAATTTCTTGTCAGATGCCACAGGCTTCTACTCTACTTTCTTTCTCTTGGAAATATAAATACCTTCTACTTATAGCAACTCGAACAAACGTAGCAGTTTAACCAGATAGCCAACTTAGCAAGGCAATAATCTAATTGTACTTACCTAAGTACCTATCTATCGCCTACATGCTTAAAATTTTTACGTGTGATAAGTCATTATGTGTAAGTACATCTCTATTCTGTAGTTTTACTACTTAACAATGTGATGTGATACAGAACTGTACTAATAACTGCCTACGTTCCTGTGATGTATAAAACGGTGAATTTAGGTACGTATATGTGATTCACATTCACACTATTGAGAATTGAGACTATATTTTATGTACCTATGTAAATAGACATAGTGGTTGGTTAGTATTAGGTTTTTAATTTACCAAGCATTACATCCATGTAGCCCATAGCTATCTTTAAATAGGGTAATACTATTTTGGTTTTGTTGCTCATCAATATAATAGTAATAAAAGTATGCAAGATACGAAAGACAACAGAAATAATGAACAAATGAGCCTACGGAACAAAAAAGTAATGCATTGGGTTTTGTCCCACTGAGTTTTAATGATATCAGCGATCGGCTCCCTCCTAACATCAATATTTTCTGCGGTCGGCTGAATTATTTCTTATAACAGTATTTCTGAATGCTCCATTTTATCGTTCTAAATGAATGGCAATAAGTGTTCAAGTATCCAGCCTCGGGCGATTCTGAGGTGGAAAAGGTAGATTAGGTGACAGTGCACAGCAGAGTCTACCGTGTTTATTTGGCTTTGGCTCATTGTGAGGTAGTACAGGTAAATAGCCAGACCCGAGTACAATACAAATAACGGGAATCCGAAAGGAGAAATCTGCATAGTTAGTTGGTTTCATGCACTGGGTTAGCAGCATCGCTGGGGTTACATTTATGATTATTTCGTGTAATTCTTGACAGGGAATTCAATGGGGAATGGGCGATGCAGCAAGCTAAACGGAATGTAGAGAAGCATTACGCCGTAGTGGGAGTATTAGAAGAGATGGACACCACATTGAGTGTGTTCGAAAACTATATCCCTCGATTCTTTAATGGTGCCACTCAAGTTTATTACGGTAAGTTTATTATGCTTATTAAAATCTTATATCTAGAACATTAGTGATGGTATATGTGATAAGTATTTCTCTTTTGAAATACTTATTTGTGTATCTGTAGGGTTGTACTCTAATAATATGTATTCTTGTGACTACAGATAACTTGGCGATAATGAAAAAGATTAATCGCAATATGTACAAGCCACCAGTCTCACAGGAAGTTAAAGATATCCTACGTAAGAACTTCACGAGAGAAATAGAGTTTTATGAATTTTGTAAACAAAGGCTGCATAAGCAATATGTGGCTTTGTTGCAAAATAACAATGAGTAAATTGCCAAAATTATTAGCTTTATGAATACATTTTTATATTAAGTTTTTGATATTTCGGTTCGGTTTACAATCTGTCCATAAACAGGAAAGGTTTGTTTTACATTCCGTAAGTATTTCAAGAATTTAAAGTGGGGTTTGTTTGGACGTGTAATGAAAAGTTTGAAGAGTATTTAATATATTTAACGCATCAGTTTTGGTTAGCCACCGAAGTTTGATTAATGTAAACTGCAAACCTAGTCGTCATGATCAATAGAAACACAGACCAAAACTAGTGTGTATGCAGCAGAAAATATTAAACAATACAATGTTTAATATCTTACGGTAAAACACAAAACAAAGCATCGCAGCATATCAAATCAGTTCTCTAAACGCGATTTAAGTCGTGGTCCTTTTTAACAGTTAAGATGTCATTGTTAGTTATGAGGCTTTTATAACATCATGGGAAGAATCCGCGATTTCATAAGTCATAATCTTCATCGTCATCACTGAGATTAGTTCTTCGTCTGTCAAACTGCAACGCAAATAATTTTAAAAATAGTTGAATATTACTCATTGTCCATT
>JABASH010000120.1:0-58393 GCA_019776445.1 Tomocerus maximus
TACAGTGCACAGTTAGGTCTTTGTCATTCTCTTGTCTTTCCTTTACTTACACTCTGGAGTCCACTATTGACTTGGGCTATTAATTCCATCTTGTCCCATCTATTACTCCTACAAAGATTCCACTTCTTATACACATTCATTTATATGACCTATCAACAACGATGATTTTCTCCTATAGCGCATACTATTGATGGATATCATTCAATGGTGCTATATATCACACATTATAGAGTTTGATGACAAGTTGTAACTACCAGCTGTAAAAATGACGTATACGCACCTAAATAACAATATCGTTTATTCTACACATGCTTATGCATTACTTTGTTTCATTAAACGGTATAAGTATACATTTAAAGGGTCATTGAGACCGATTTATGAAAAGTATATTCTTAACCATAATTTATACACTTGTGACCAATTTACCGATGTTAAAAGTTGAATTTTGTATCTAAAAAAGACAATAAAGATTGCAAAATAAACAATACCTAATGTACTATGAAATTGTGTGTGCACTTAATGAAAATCGAGCTACAATAAAATATGTAAACCCCAATGTTATCATATCAACTAATGGATATACATAGATACAGGTCTATAGTTACTTTAGCTGTGGGGATTATCAAGGCATACACCAAATAATTTGTTCTGGATAAATTCTATAGTTGTGACTGTGATATACCTATCTATGTATTTAAGTATAGAGACCGTGATTGGACATTACCTACTTGTTATCGAATTCGAACGAGGTATCATTCAGGCCAAGCCCAAACGAGGTACACGGAATACTTTTCCCTAATAAACAATGATATACATGCCACACGAAAACCATGAACCATATAGGCATGAACGATCGAGTGTGTGCGGACGAAGAAAATTAGCCAGTCCAAACAAAACGAACTTCTTGTCAGACAAACCAGTCTGTTTTGTTTTGTGTGTAATTACTATTAGCTCTGGGAGATCTACATGGTGAAGGGAAGGCTAGACAAGTCTGAAGATATTTATTTCGGCAGTTTTACAATTACACATAAATATGGGAAGAAAAACTCACAAAGTGAGTCAGACTGGAAGAAATGCCTACTATTAGTAAACCTAACCACGCATTATTAATTCAAAATCTATTTACCATGTGCCGGCTTTGATTTTTGCTGACTACAACTTACTAGTATGTAGAATAGCGTTGGGTAATAGAAACGAATTAAAAGCACTTTACTCATAACTTACATGGATTAAAGCATAAAAACATTTTCACAAATAAGTTTTTCACTGGAAGAACATCCCACACTAAAAATTAAATCAGCATGTACGAATTACTGGGTACAATAACCAAAGAGATATTTATTTTGTCCTGAACTTGTGTTAATTTGTGTACATGTGCGTTTTAAATGAATTATATATCCTTTAGGCATAAAAACGCAGGACAAGTTCAATTATCACTCTCTAGCCTATTAGCATGTATGTGTATATGAGTATATGCGAAAATATTTGGGTAATAATACAGTGTTAACACACTGTATGTATTTATAGGAGGATGGGATATAGAGTATANTTATAGGAGGATGGGATATAGAGTATAATATAAGATGCATTTTAGTATAAGTGAAGGAAAAGTGATGTGAGTCTGGAATCTCTGGAAGTTTTATTACGTTCTGCATAAGCTGAGTGGACTAAATCCATTGCATAAGCCAGAAACAAAGCCGGAGTAACAAACATCCCTATGAAATCATAAAGTGTAGAATTGCATTGCATTAGTTTGGGTTACATCAGGCAGACGTGAGAAGAGAGAAAATTCACAATGCAGTGCAACAACAAAACAGGAGATAAGCAAAAGCAAAGCAAGCTTATTACATTAGCTATAATAGAAGACAATAGAGCACAGGCAAATAGTCATGATATTATGCCTCCATTGCCATGAGCCATAGGAGGATCCTGTCTGTAGCGAAGAGCAATCATGAATCTGCCTACCTTATGTATACTTGATTTTAGTACACGTAAGTATACGATGTATTTGTGTATAGGTATATGGAATGCATATGTTATACTAACAACAGTCATCATTCCTATCTTTTGCCTCTGCTCTAAGTTAGTCAGGCAGTTTCACATTACATAATGTAATATGACAACATATTTAGAATACATGCAACATGGTAGATGGAAAAGAGACTTTGCTACATAAGCATATGCGTGGAATGGGATATATTTGCAACTTCAATTTGCAAGTGGTTTCCTTTCCTTCGTCGAGGACATTCAGTTCTCTCGCATACGAGCAGAGCATATTTGCACTGCACAACTAAAGCTAACGTAAGCAAAGCACAATATTACATTACATTGCATTACAATTCAAATTGAGATTATATTATATGCTCTATACCCAACATCACAATATCACACAGAATATAAACATTACATGCACTCAGAAATATTATGATGTGATTACTTGCAAAAGTATATCCAAAATGTGTACACTCTCTTCTGTAGTAATGTGTGAGCGAAACGAAGCGTATATGATAAGAATTATTATACAAATAATATTATGGAATTGTTGAATTCGTTTTAGTAGTCAGAAAACACGTACATGACTGCACTATATTTATACTAACAATAAAATAAGCCTTTTTATAAGACTGTCTTACGATAGAAATAGATGATCTAACAGCTTGAGCAAAGTGCAAAGTAGTAGCCAGTAGGTATAAAAATTCTACCTTTGCTCTGCCTTTATTGCACATAGCTACTACTTATGAAATCTATAGACTTTAGTGTATATCTTGCTTTGGTATACACATTATTTATACATCAAAGAGAGGAAGATTCTGTATTATCTGTATGCGTGTAAGGCTATGTGGCATTAGCTACAGACATCAAAAACTCAGCTGCACATTGCATACTTGGACTTTCCAAGAATTAGTCTTAATGTGAGAAATGGACAGATTTTCAATGCATGGAAGAACTGGACGACCGAGGAGTCATCGTCAGCACTTTGCAATTCGTAATCGCAATGCAATGTTGTACACTTTTATATACGGACTGGTTCTTGGTCTACTTGGATTCGATTCAATGTGCACTGCATTGCATAACATGGAAGAATTCCTTTTGTCTGTGTGATCATGCCAAAGCTATGAGAAAATGGATGCTAAACACATTCAGCATTCTGAAGACCCAAACGCCGTGCAGTGAAGTTTCTCTGCAACAGAAACTCAGACACTTGGATATCTGGCAGAGATGGCGAGTTTCGAATTGAGAATCCTGGAATTTTTTACGCGCCTTTGACTACATGAATTCACGACTTCACAAAGTGTAATAATACACAAAGTAAGAATAGAATGGTAATGTTCAGCAATCAGTTTGCTTTATGTCAAGTGATATTGAGCTTAGCTTAGCTATCATGCGAAATACGTAGTAGGTGCTGAATTGCAAAAAATTATCTGTATCTTTTATTACAGCTCTCCTGATAGAATTCACCACAACAGATTTTCTTGTCAGAGAGTTAGAAGGTAAAAAAGTGCAATCAGGAAGGGTGTGTTGATTCAAGCTGCAAAGAACAAAGTTTGGACTTAAAAATCAAGGTCTTCGCGAAACTACATCATACTTCTCCAATCTCCACTGATATCGCGCGTGTAACCGTGTAAGTGTTTTAGACGGTATAGGTTATGTAATATCTTTTATAGCATTCATTTGCATAACTGGTATATCTATCTTTGTTTTCTTTTCAATGTTTGTTTCTGGAAATTTACAGTTACCTTTGTTGAATATTTCTATTTCAGCTGGATATTTTATCAATATTACATCGGAATGAGAATGTACTAATTTCTGTAATTAATTTTGATTCTGTATTCTTTACAGGATTAGCGATTACTAATTTTATCTTGGATCTTGGAGAAAATTCTATTAAGTAAGATTTTTTATTTAGTATTGTCGAAGGAATTATTATTATGCTGTAACAGTGTTGAAATATAAGTCTATTTGTTAACAGGAAATAGTTGTCAAAAAGTGTCGGGTGTATTTGGCGAAAAACCAAAATCCGAAAGAAAGGAAGGGAAGATTTGTGTTACACTTTGAAGAAGATTCGTTTGACGTGAGAAAAGTAAACCTGCTCTGTGCCAAAGTGCCAATACACAACGTGAGTACAGCAGTCTTGAGTTTATCGGATTTTCCGCTCCAACGTGAATCTGAGGAAGAGCCAATCTGGAGCCTTGCTGTGAGATCAGCCCCTGCTGGCTCACCAGTCTGCGGGTTACATTGAATGATTTTGCCTTGTTAGTTTCCGAATTTTTCTGGTTTCTCAAAAATCATGGCATCGCGAGGTGGTCCCATGGTTGAGGGTACCGATGGCACGGACTTCATGCACAGACAGCGGGTAGCCTCACAGTACCAACTCAGGTCAGTCCAGATATATTTTATTTTATTATATATTATTACATTAAAAATACAAGTTTCTATCTCAGGCATTTGGCATTCCACATCGTATTGGTATCAATGCTGCTGAATATGTTATATCATGTATTGTAGTACACAAGTAGAATGTGGGATGCTATGTAATGCCCGGGCTTTACTCTTATTGATCCGACATCCTATATGTATTATGCTGCATTGCATACATGTACTTAGCCACAATGTTTTACAATGGTTAAGAAAGGCAAGTAGACCAGACCACCAGCTCTTAACTAGCCTAATCTATTTTCGTCTGTTGTTGTATCAATGTTGTTTTCAAGGGTAGCTACCTAACTGCTGCATTTATTTACACAATTAGATAAGGTTTACTAAATAAATGCAATGATTCTCCATTATACAATTCATGCAATGATCCATGTATTAATGTGATGATAAACGTGTTTTATTGGAATTTTACAGTGCAATTAATAAATCGAGACTGAAGACATGCATATTTTTCCATTTTCTCCTTTTCTTTGTCATGTTGTTAAAGATGACCCCTAGCTTTTTAGACCGCCTCGATATTTTCGTTCTAGAACTAGAAGAATTGGAGATACCTAAGGTAAATATGCTTATAGCTAAAATTAAACATATTTCTCCAATTTAGTTGTTATTGGCACATTATTCGCGTTACATATTTGGCCCATTTTCTTTTCTTTTCTATATTACAATTTTAGTAATTAAACTGAAATGGTTTACCGTTTACCCCCGGTGTAATTTACTAATGTCTAATAATTCTCATTTTTATTTTATTTCAGCCAATGTTTTGGGAATATTGGTGGTGTGTCAGTTTGCCTGTGGCATTTGTGGGGTTGTCCTCAATTAGAAGAAATAATGTGCAGTCGATGCAAATTTATTTGGGGGGAACAATTGCGAATGCGGTGATACCGGTGCTCTATGCTCTCTTCTTTTTCTTTTCGGATGTCTGGGCCTTTTGTAACACCCAGTCTACAGAAGACATACAAGTTTGGCAGGTTTGTTATTTCAAAATCCAAATTTCAGGTGAAGCTATATTTTTTAAAACGAATTTAATAAAGCGTGGTTATTTTATCAGGGATATCCTTATGGGCTTTTGTGCTACGCGTTTTTAATCCCAGCGATTCAAGTTCATCTTTTCTCACTTACTTTCTCGTTTAAATTGGTATCGGCCTGGCGTCTGAAAGGGACTGCTGCTGCAAAGAAAACCGAGTAGCACGTAGTCCATATCTAAATCATCTGAATCATCTCTTGTTTGGTCTGTGCTTCCTACCTTATCGATCAATTTTTACCTGGATGGCTCTAAGCAAGCTGGTAAACTAAACTAAACTCATCTTTCAATTGCTATATACTAATACTATGTACACTTATGATATTACCACATGGGTGTATAAGAAAAAGAAACACGATCTTCAATATTGATTTCACCTTGTCTATTTTATTATTTCCACGTACTACTAATGATAAGATTGTATTTATCCTATTTGAATATGAATTTTAAAAAGTGAGATGTCTACCGTCATTTCTCTTATCGAACGTTTCCATTGAAATTGTATTGCTGTTATTTCATAAGTATATTAAGTTAAGTATGATGTACAATTATAATATAATCCTGTCGTCTGGAACTTACCTTCGAAATTTACAAGTTTATCTATCAATGTAATACATACTACTAAAATATCTTTAAGACCATTGCTATATGTAACCAGTCAACTGGTTTTTTTGCCCAGCTATGGAATCAAAAGTGTTCACAGTTGTGTGATGTACTGTTTTATTGAATGAGTGTTTTCTTGTTGGTCATCCATTGAAAATGGTACTCAATGTCAGTGAATCTTGATAATATTATTATTGTATTAATGTTGACTGTTAGTTAACAATTGCTGAATGTAAATCATTATTCTATGCATTCAGAGATTGAGGATGTACTTATGATATTCACGCTAATAATCGTTGCACTATACTATTGCTGCGATCATCTGTAAGACATACAATGATTATTTGATGGTAACAATCAATTGCATGTATTTACTAAATAACAATTTACGTATTTGCTCCATACGCATACCAACCACAGATTATTGTTCACAATTATAATGACTTATAATATGATGTATTTGTAAACAGAACGTACCTAAGTTGTCTCTTAAATATTTGTATGATATGAATTATAAACGATGATGAAATTGTATGAATATAATGGTGACAAAGACAAAATTAGTTCATTTCAAAATAGCGATGATTTGTCAGTGAGTCGGTTGTCAGTTCCGATGTAAAGTAAAAAAGCAGAGATATAGGATTGTTTGTTTTGGTGATGAGAATATTAAAATTTTTGTTGAGAAAAGTGTATGAAAAGAATTGCTGAGTTTATTCATATTCATGTCGTTTTATTCATTACATATTAAATACACTTCTTGCGCAATGTATTAGTATACTGTATTTAAAAAGATCAATTCATATAAGTCTTCTTTCTATCTATACTTATAATCGTCACAGAAAAATGGAAACATTTCTGTCCACTTAATTATGCTCATTCATAGTAATATATTACACTAGATACATTATCAGATCAATAATTTGCGGAGGAATGTTCCCTTAAAGTAAAAAGGTAGTGATCACACGAGGAATATTTAATTAAATGTGACACGTTTAGCTGTGTAATGGTATTTGTACGATAGAAGGACATTGGAACTATTTATAAGTCAGAGCTACTCGAAATTCATTCTAAAGATGTAATAACTTCTTATCTATTGACAGCAGTAGAAAGTCTAATGTGAATTGTAAGGCGAGCTGATTGAGTTTAGTCAGTCCATGTTATTTATTATTATGCCACTCTACATGGACCCGTACTGCTTCAACCATTTTTCATAACGTTTTACATCATTTTCTGAAACGCTTCTCTTACATCTCCCAATCGCCTCATCAAAGTCTTTCGGTGTGATTGGCATATCTAAATCTTCCTTTTTCATAGCTTTAATTTCCTCTGGAGTTCTGCCGCAGATTTTTCGTCGCATTGTCATCATCGCCGCATCTCTGCAAATAATAATATTTTTATAGGATATCTGGAATATTTCCTGAATACTTTCTCTTCACTTCAAAAGAATCATTTATAATTGGCTAATAATAAATAGATTAGAGATGCATACCTGCACACACTAGTAATATCCGCCCCAGAATATCCATTCAACTTCTTGGCTACCTCTTTAAGTCTGATATCTGTATCTAAAGTGACATCCTTCAGACTCAGTTCCAGCAAAGACTCCCGAGCATCTCCTAGACACATACACATAATGAATGAATTCAAAAGACACTCCCAGAATAAGAAAAATCTCACGTCGGATCCACTAAACTGATTTACTTTGTCAGTTGACGAACATGAAAAGGGAAGGGGAAAAGAATTCGGTTCGGATCTCTTAAAATAATGATTACCTGTGGGCAAAGGAATATAAATCCTCTTCTCGAATCTTCTGCGAAAGGCTTCGTCTATATCCCACGGATGATTAGTGGCAGCTAAGACCATTACTGGCTTCTCTTCGTGATTAGAGCCTAGACCATCCATCTGAATTAAAAGCTCTGCCTTGAACCGTCGAGAAGCTTCGTGCTCGGAATCCGTTCCCCTCATTGAGCACAAGGAATCAATCTCATCAATGAAGATTGTTGTTGGTGCGTAGAAACGAGCCATTTCAAATAGTAACCTAACTAACTTCTCCGACTCCCCACGGAATTTCGAGGTTAGTGTCGACGAAGATACATTAAAAAATGTCGTCCCGCATTCCGTTGCTACTGCTTTGGCCAATAACGTCTTACCTGTTCCAGGGGGCCCTGAAAAAGTGCAAGGATAATTAGTTACTTGCAAACTCTTGAAATATAGTGTCAACAAATAATAATTTTACAAAATTATTTACCGAACATTAATACTCCCTTCCAAGGTCGACGAATTCCCTAAGGGGAAATAGAAAATGTTCCGATTATTATTACTGATTCTTTCACTGAGATTATTAGGAGAAAATCGTGAGGAAAATCATAAAGAATTGATACCCGGAAGAAATCTGGCATAATTAAAGGAAGCACAACCGCCTCCTGTAAAAGCGCCTTAGCCTCGTGCAAACCCGCAATGCTTTTCCAAACCACATTGAGATTTCTGGAGAGAACATCTCTTTCCAAAATATCCACCAAATGACTCTCCCAGCCCACAGCATGAAAAGTTCGCTCTTCTCGCTCCGTCTGATCATCAGACAGCTACACACATTAAAGCAGACAAAATAAACATGAGAAACATCGCATATATTTCATTGCTATTCATGAATAAATCATTGTCTTGTAATGAGGAGTGTTTATGTCTTCATGCCAATGAGCCGTGGCCTTTTCGATGAAAGAGAAAACAAAATATACATTTTAGAGATCATACATCAACTTCCCCGTCGGATCTTGTGCGTGGAGATTTGCCTTCGGGAACTCGACTAGATCGGATTAAATCAGATGCTCTTCTATTGGGCACCCGCCAAGTTGCTCTTGTTCGAGATCCATTCCCGTATGTGCTTCCCTCCTTCCTTTCCGGAAGACGAGGGATTCGGTCTATGGATTTCGATTTTCTCGAACTGTTCAATCCCCCGCTATTGTCAACTGTACTTCCACCGGAACTTGGATTGCTCTGGGAATTTGATCTACAAGTTTATAACAAGCAATTAATTCCAGTACTTCATACTTATAATACAAAATCTTTAGTCAAATTATTTGGCAATACTAGATGTAATTCAGGTTAAGAGCAAATTAAATGACAACTGTATTAGCTACAACCTGTAAGTTCCAATGAATAGAGAAATAGAAATTATAACAATATTTATCGATGGCATACAAAATTACACTACAATTTTTCAAACTGAAACCATTTCTACTGAATTTTATTGGAATAATATTATATTATGACTGTAACGTGCAATTAAATAGTAAGTGTACATAGGAGAAATGAGAATTGGCATACCTGTACCTAGAACGTGTAGAGGGAAGAGACGGCAAAGAAGGCTGCAGCTCAGGATCTCTTTTCCGCAAAGAGGCTTTCCAGTGGTCTTCATTCTTCTGAGCCTCAGACCGATTATTCCAATCCCTTCCAGCTGTGTTGGGATTACTGGGAGCGAAATCGTCATTGTTATTGTTATTGTGCCGCAAACGATTGTTTTGATAGTGACTATTGACTCGCGGACGAACAGGGCCGATTGGCTTGTTCCCGGTAGCTGATCCCAATTGAGTTCTGTTCATTGCAGCGACTTTTGACATGGCCATTGGATTGTTCATAAACGGATCCATTATTAGAGAGTCCATCATCCTGGCCATTTGTTGGAATGGCTGTCTTGGTCCCGGCTGAGGAAGCGGAGCTGGGCTGTAATAAATAATTCAAATTCACTAAATTAGCTAGATACTTTCTTTTGAAAAATGGAATAATGGACACCTGAGAAATCTGCAAAGGAAAATCTTGTAAAACCCTAAGGATATGTCTGTATGATAGCTACTGTTTGTTAAAGCTAAACTACAACTCGTAGTTTTATTCCATGCACTTTACTAAGTCATAAGTACTGCACAATTTTTTCTTAGCCGATGCCATGTGAATGCTCATGACATGACATAACTAATTATTGCATTAATTAAGGGGAAACTGAAAAGTCTAATACTCTAATCCCTTTCATCATCATATCATTCATATCAAACCCCCTAGCTTACCACGATACCACTAAGCAAATCGATGCGATATGATTCTCAGCTTTGAAAGTATACTGATATGGTATCAGCATTATGTGAACCTAATGTGCACAATTTAATTGCACAGATACCAAAATAATATTTAATATGACTACTGCATGAATGTAAAAAATGTTCTTCAAGACCGATGTAATAGTATAATGTACATATACATTTGGTACTCGGTACCATCAATACTGATGTGAAAAATACAAAAAAGTCTTAAGCTTTTTGCACAGCATCTGTATTGCAGTCTAATATTTCATGCATTGCACTGAAATACTGAATTGTTTTGTCTGTATTCATATTATGTACAACATAAAAATATGATATCATATTTGGGATACATTACCGAGTACCGAGTCACTTTGCATCGTAAGCATTTACAGTGTATATTATACCTTGTGATGACAAAATGACAAAAGCCACTATCAAAGTAGCAAAATAAAGTTGTAAAAAACCTTACATAGTTTAGTACTGTATTCAACTGTCATGCCATCTCAAGAAGTCATAATATTTTCCTATTCACCGTTTTGTCTGAAAGTATTCTGCGATATTTATACATAAAAGTGCATTTTCATATTACACTTGCATGAATATTTATGTATAGTGCTGCTTCTAGTGAACACAACTTTGTAGTATAGCCATTATATCTGCACTGTATATAACTGCATACATAATGCAAAGACTACGAGTGTACTTTAAGTCAAAAAATGTACATTCTATAGAAAGATAACCTTAATCATACTCCATATCTAATGTATCGACATCGACACTACCAAGAGCATAGTCTTAAAATGCAAATAGAATGATACAAGGTTACATAAGGTAGGTAGTTTGATAATGAAAATGGTAATAACATACAAACTACATAATTGGTAGGTAAAAAGTTCGTGTCGTTGTTACGCTATTTACTTGGCTGATTGTTTCATGCATGTGTTGACATTTGGTATTATTGCTACAACGATCTGACAATGAAATGAGACAACGTACTGCTAACAACGCGACTGGTCAAGGCAAAGACAGTGAAAAGTATGGACAAAGGAAGCAATGGGCAGATAATGATAGTTAGTTAGCATTTTGCCTATGAACTTGCCCATGCCCTAATTCCATGTTTTAACTAGGTCAGTATCAACGGGAAATAGCCATCAAACTAAATTGCAAAAACAAAACTATGGAGAATCCCTAGCTTTCTATATTGGAATTTTATAATTGTCTCATGTCTGATTATATCATATACTGCAGTACAGAACCTACTGTAATGTGCATATCCCATTATTTATGCTTAGACATTATACTTCATATAGTGACTATCCTCGGAGTGATTCCTTGTCATCAATAATTCCCGTTTCTCAACCTCAATTAACTATTTAAGCCTTTTCCACGTTTCGGTTGTATGAGAAGGCGGGTAGGATAAACTTGGCCCGTTTACCTTAGCCTACATTGTCTTAATTCTACAGGAAAATAATTTCAACCACACACCGGTTACATGCAATAATACTATCAAGGGTACCGGTATTGTACCTACCTACTCCCACCTTACAAAAGGACAAATACATGTCAATTTAAACTAGGATTAAAATATTAATACTAACATGGGTATACCTTTCTATAGGACAGTAAAATTTTTAATGATGTAAATGTAAATTGTTAAAACGTTCAACCAAGTAATAAGGAACAGGATGACAAAAAGTGTGCTAATTTGAACAAGATTTCAAAAAAACAACAAAAAGTAAACTCATTTTGGGAATTTGCAACGTAGATGCAAAATACACCATGGATAATTTTTTCTTCCATTTGCAAAGAATTGACCCTACTAACTTCTGTGTGAAGTTATTGTTAGGTACATTAGGAAAAGCAAGTTAAGCTTGATAAGAGAGTAGAACCAGACAATTTTTTACAGATATTTGAGCCCAGATTTTTGCTATATTTACTTATTAATATCAAATCAAGGATTGCTGCATTTCCTACATTACCTGAATTTGTATTTGGTATGCAATAACTGTGAACCTGAACAAAGCATAATGCACCAGAGACTTATTGAACTACCTCAGTGCTAAGAATATAATGAAAAAGTACTCTACTGCGATAAATACCAACCAGCCGAATATTGGTGGAAGCTTGAATATCATAGTTGCCCTTCAAACCAAGAATCAAAGACTTCTTGAGCAAAGCATGTTTAACAGGGCTGAAAAGATCCAGACTTGATTTTATCGCTGTCGCTGAACTTTGAGAGCAATATAAAAGGCATAAGATATGTACGTGACTCCATATCTTGGTTGAGTAAACACATTTTTTCACATTGTGCCTTTTTGCCAAACTTTCGACTTTCCGTGAACTTTCCACATTGCACTAAAATTATCAATGTGACAATGACAATGAGTTAATGATAGGCTAAGAAGGAGAAGATATATTTATCATGGTTTGCTTAGTGTGCACTTGCTGAAGAGTAGTAAATGTTACTATTAATGTCTCTTGAAGTGTAATCTGCCTTTTTTCGACAGACTATGTTTACAATTTTAGGCAGCTGTCACTTTGTTGTGGCTTAGCATCAACCATTAGTCACAGTTCACGAACATAATTGACAGATCAGTCTCTAGGCCTCTCGATTAAACATCTCGTCTCACATAAGATCAGATCAAGTGAGACGAAAACCAAACTGAAAGATGCACCAATATGTACCAGAAGTGTTGCTATCCATGCTTTTCATAATGCCACAGCATTGTGAAAACTAGAGCAATATTATTTCATATTTCCTCGAGTAAAATCTCATAATTTTATCGAGATAATATAAAATGTTAATTATGTCACTTTTCCACAGAAGAAAACTATTGAAAACTTAACAAATTGCTAGAGTCTGGTAGTGTATCACAATCCCATGGACAATGATATCGGAGGAGTTGACATTCAAGAGATCACTGTCTCAATGGGAAGTAACAACAGAACATTTCGAAAGGTAACCGATTATATTTGAAGGTTTGAGTGATTAGAGTGACACTGTGATGTACCACGCAACGATAGAGCCACCGGTTCCGAAACCGGCACTCCAATGGAGCAGGCGAATGACAATGACGAATTTAGGTCACAGAGCCAGGAGTTTTATATGTGCCCGTGGTATTTTGTACTTTTCTTTATACTTTACCTTGCATTATGTGTCCACTCTGCACACCCACGAGCCAACCACTAAACTGACACCGTACCATTAGCTCTGCATTATTTCTTCAGAAAACAGTCAACAAATATGTAACAAATTCTATCTACACATATTTCGCTTTTACTACGTCCCTGCTCTTTACCATATATCTGGAAACTTTCTACTTACACGTACTTATCATCACATTTGCAAAATGCATAATACGAATCTATTTAATTTATTTACTTTGGCCAGAGTGCCCTCCTCTAACAAATAGATAATGATTTGTCCATTCTTCAAGAACTACATTCCATCAACACAAAGGTTGAATATTGAATTATGACTAATGCATAAAATCTTATTATCGGAGTTCTTCAATTGGAGAAAAGCTACATAAAACACAAAGGCCGGACATGGTGGGCTGTAATTTTATGCAACATTTCTACAGAGAGAAACGAAATACACTACATTATACTACTAAAATTATTCTACAACGAAAGACCCTCAAACAGATCATCTACAAACATTAATCTATTAAAAATTATTTTCAGATTGTACAGAACAATAAGGAAGATTTAAGTTTATCATTCCGAAAGTTTAGTACACTTTACATCTATGGCTTTTTGGCCTGAAATTATTTTTTGACTTGTTTCTCCAAGTTTGGCCTTTTTGCCATAAAATATAACTTGGAATTTGTTTTTATGTCCACATACATATCCCTTCTTTTCTATTGTGCATTCCTGAATACGAATATGCATTGCTTACTTATCAGTCACAGTCACTACCATTATGATAGATCCTACCGTTTTCTCTTGACATTAAGTATAGCGGAGCATTCGAGTAAGTTTTAGTGGTTTTATCAATACACAAATATGCACCTGCAATTCCATGTCTCTGTATCGAGCCAAATTATCATTTAATGCGCAAACAAGGTTCTTTAGCTCCTTCCTACAAGATATACACAAAATAAGTATTAAACGGACAGAGGCAGAGCAGGCATACTACGTCGTGATTACAAAGTGGACATATGAAATTTTAATATTTTTGCGAAATGCTATGAAAAATATCTCTTTTAGATTGAATTCATTAGGATAAGTACTATTTGATAGGCATTTTCACTGGCACGTATTATTATGTACACATTCATTGAATATGTCAATTTTCATTGAAAGTGTGCTTAGTGTCCAAACATAAGACACGATAAAAACGTTTGCAATTTTAAACAGAATATTCACCTTCAAGGATAATTACTATTGATATAGGAAATTCAAGTTTACAGGCTCTTGAATATGAAATTAGATAAAATAGGCAACAGTATTTTATCATAAATAATAAATGCACAAGAAAGGAGGGTTGGATTAACGTGCTTACTAGATCACGAATATAAAATAAAGAAGGACGAAAACGAGAGAAAGCACTTGAGAACTTTTGTCGTGTTTTGTAAAGGTAGAGAGTAAAATATAACACGAAAGTAGTTTAATTCCCCAGGTTGAGTAAATTACTTGCAGAAATTAATATTCCTTAAGATAATTTGGTAGCCCACATCTATTTGAGTGTTTCTTAATGTGAAATTTCTCCTACTGGTACACTTATATACTTATGTCAACCTATAAAATGTAAACTTGTAAAGTGTTGATCTAATTGGAATGCATAAATAATGAGTGCCAGTGCACCCATTTCCCTCGATGTAACAATTTGTGTTCGCAATAACCTTTGTTCGACCAACATGGCAATTTCTTATCATTTTAGAAGTTATAGAATGTAAACAAGGAGTTTGACACACAAAGTCCACCACAAATCTCCAGATATGGAAAGAATTCCATTTCTAACCACGTTCTGCACAATTCAGAAATAAACTGACTGGAGACTGTAGGTGGTTGAGGACTACAAAAAGGCAAATAAGGGTAATGCACGTGAATGTAAAAAGGTGGCCTGAATTATATCTCTATCGAATAGAATATCTCTCTATAGTTTTAGTATTCTATAGCACGCTGCATTGATTCTTAAGTATTTCGGTTGTAGATCAACGTATGGCTAAAGAGGACAACTACCTACAGCACTAGACGTAAATATTCACGGGAAATACGGAAATGGAGGTGAAATCCTCATGGGTGTTCCGGGTTCTTTATGCATATAGATAAAGAGAGACCTTACCCGGGTTGTACGTTATAATTTTTATGATGATGTTACAACGTATTTTGAATGAATAGCTTGTCATTACAGCTATGACAGTTAAATAGGTAAACCATGCATGTGTTTTAGTTCATAGAGAAAAGGTCGTTGCTACACAGAACAAGCAAAGACTAGAAATATTCTTCCAAATTGCAATATAGAAGGCAGAAGGTGCCCCATGCTCTTAGTTATATGAAGTGGCAAAAATGTAGACTGCTACAGACATTTGTTAACAATAGAATCTAGCTAACTCGCCGTAAAATAATCAATAAGACACCCGACAGCTTTCGCAGTCCGGCAATTGATTGTCAGCATGAAAAGAAAATTGGAGCTGTTTGAACTAATACGAATACAGTTACTATTACCTGAATAGACGAATTAAGGCCTACTACTTACTTAAGGTACCTACCACCCAAACTATCTAAATTTAAGTAGATTTTAGGTATATGGGCTATGCAAATAAATTCATTGCTTCCTCGCTCATGTGCAAATATTAGTCCATTCTTCTGTTCAGATGCAAATATAAATGCAAACCCATTTGTAACCTATCTCAACATATTAAACGCGATCTATTCAATAGAAACTGCCACATGCTATTATTACACGGACATTTGTGTGTACACATTCCAGCTTGCTACATTTTTGTGTGAAACAGTTCAGAGACAAGTTAGATGGTAGCTGATCTAATTTATTATTGTCCAAACCTTCCTGTCTTATGAATCCCGTGGATTCTTTCATGAAAACTTGGGTTGATGACCCACTAGGAAATCAGATTACTCTATTATGTGCACTGTAGGTATACAGCGATTCATTTCTTGTAGATACAACTTATAGAAAAACATTTTTCACAAATAAAAATACTACACCTGTTTTCCTAATCTCGTAACAACATACCGTTATTTATTGCACGTGCTAATATCACATTTTTTACCACTCATAATATTATCTCACCATTTAATATCTAATACGTAATGCCTGTAACACACCACAAATAGTTTTGTTGGCAATCTAATTGAATTTTACAAAAGAACTACTTATGACTTACAAGAAAAGTTTCTTATAACTTTCAGAATACAAGAGAATAAAAAATAAAACAATAAAATATAACACTTACGTATAATGATCCAATTTAGAACTAAATTGCTGTTGGACTAGGCATTTAACTTATACTTGGGTTCTTATCTCGTTACGATAATTATTTAATTACATAAATGAATGCATAAAATGCATTGGCAAAGAATTTACACTTATGTCAGGAATAATATTATGTATGTTGATGAAATGTGCAAAACTATATACCTACTGAACCAGAAATGTGAACCCCGAACGCACCCAAATATTTCAGAGCTACATATACCCATGACTTAATGCTTATGTACACTATAACGTAGTACAACTATAGCATAGTATTGTGTGAATGATATATAACTAATTTACCGTTATAATGTAATTATTATACATTACGTAGTCTGAGACTGGAAAGAAGTTGTACGAAGAAATCAGGGATTTATTTTGCGTGACCTATTCCAAGTTCTTCACTTACAATATTTCATTTTCTTAGCACGGAATGACCTCGGTCTGCAGTCGATGCTTAATGAAAATAATCTATAAACAGTCTATACCCCGACGGAGACATGACATAATGGGACGTGCACGTGAGCATTATACTATATATATAAGTACTATCCATATTGCATAGAAAATGCCAAGATAATATAATACACACAACAAAATAATAATAATATACCGATTTAAGTCTTAAGTGTATGGCCATGCATGGTGTGTAAGGCTCAAGGACAATAAAGACCAAGGAAATTAATTTTCATTGAAATGTGTATTTCACTGACAACTAACAACTGTATTTCACGAATTTTCAAATGCTGCCTACAACCAAATTCAGATGAAATCAATAAAATATATATCTGAAGTATATCTAAACAATAAAATTTGACAATGGATTTACATTAAATGTCGTTACCAAAATAATAAATTGGGTACAATATAATAAATATGAGAGATAAGAGATCTGCAGATGCATTTCCACAATTTCAACAAAGCAAAAAATGTAAACCTGACATTAGTAATGCCACACCAAACGTTTTCGGTTTTTGGTTAATAAAATAAAATAAAAGGTAAATAAGGCATGATTAGAGAGACTTACTTGAAGAAAGGGTCACTGAGAAATTCCCTGACAATAGATCCGAAGAATCCCATTTCCTTGAATGTATTCTTATTTGAACGAATTGTTTATAATGGTAGAATGTCTATGAGTTGTGTGAAGGTATCCACAAAGAAGGAAACAAGAGCGCAACGAGTTCACAAGGAAAACACTTGGCACTTCAACTGATTACCGAGAGTGAAGCAAAGTTTATATAAGTTTGCCAATAATAATGTTATAAAGATCGGAAGTATGTTACTGATGATTCAGAATGAGAAAAGTTGCTATAATTGTTAGTTTAACTCAAGAGGTTTAATTTTCCTTGTATGTTTTATAGACGTTCGTTCAATGTACTTGAATAAAACGACCCGAATGAAAGGGAAAGAAAAAGAAAACGTTCTTTTATAAAAATGCTGATAATGATGATGCTTTGTGGTAGTATAACCGTGTAAAAGTAAATAGTAGCGTAGTGTAGGTTATTAGTCGTAGTACCTATAACCTAACTAACGTAAAGAGCTTTGAACTGTACTAAAACGCTAATCACTCAGGCTAAAAGTGGTGAACGGGAAAGAGTTTTAAAGGAGACAAGACAACACCCCTATCTTGAACACCTCTAAATTATCTCGTTATTTTCCTACTGTGTAGAGATAGTAGTAAAATCCTGTAATAATAAGTATACTTGAGAAAAAGTAGGATACTAGTAGTCATTTTGACAGTTAACCGAATATAAAAACTCATGTTACACCTTACACACACTTATATCAAGGTACCTCAAGTGACTATCCGCAATTGACTACTTTATCTAGGCAGTGTTCAAGAATCTATGCCGTATGCAGAGATATATTTTTCAGATGTGATACGAATACCGAGTTCAGCTCAGTTCACTCTACTACTACGGTGACTCTGACTCTGACTAATCGCAGGTGAGTAATAAACGAAACTTTTCGGGTAACTTTGATATTGTATCAAGAACAAGAAGCAAGGCTACGAACATAAAATATCTCTGCAGTACATAAAGAAACGAGCTTTGATGCCTTACATTACACAGTAAGATCAATTGAAAACCAAGTCAAAGTCTGTGTAATACTCCTGAGTTAGAGGTTCACCGTCCAGTTTCTCCATTACCAATTCTACTCAAACTCGGTCGGGAAAAGAGAGACTAATGACCCGACTATCGGCACGGGTTCTGAATTTCCGAATGCTTACTTCCTGGCTTTTCTTTCCATACATTTCTCATGTTGGAACAGTACAGGTACACGCTCATGATATCTTGCATTGCATTGTATTAACGAAATACCCGGCGACTACTTTATTTTCTATTCTCCCTGACACTCACACAGGTAAGCAGAGTACCAAAAACGCAGTCGCCATAAAAACATAATCAATACAATACAAAACCTACCAAATATCTAACTAACAATTTAACTGCCTCATAGAAATAAGCTTCTCTTATGCATGAACCTTTTCTCCTAAACTTGAACTGTCATGCCAAGGATCAATTTCGCTATACCACAATTAGCTAACACATTAGGGCTAGACTCGCCGATCTATTTGTGTTGCCAACTATATAAAGTCAATAGTCAAAGTCAAGTATTGCAAGAGGGAAAGATTTTTAGCAATTTAATTTAGGCATTTCACGTAACTTGAACATTACCTACCAAAAACACGCAAAAGTGATGTCTTTCCAGTTTTTCTCATTCTGAACTCCGAAACAATCCGATAAACGCCTTCGGACAAACGTATAATCGCTTGCCCACTCGGTAATGCAGATAAATCGGTTTCTTTGCTTGTCCAGACATTGTACAGGCAATTTATTGTTACCTTGTGTCTATCTACTTAGTGCAATTATCAGAAGAGGTTTACGCAATTTAGTGTCTTAATATAGATGTTTTTGCAATTTAACTTGAGTATTCATGCACTCATAATTTTACATACACTTTGTAGTCTTTTCAGCTAATAAATTCTTTGTGTGCCACCGTGTGTCGAGTACACAGCTTTTCAAGCACGCCAACCAGTTTCAACAATAGAACTAAACATTCCTTTTCCAAGTGCTTTTCAATAAAATTACTATGTCAACTTTATCTTACGCATAACATGAATATTACCCGACCCTTTTACAAGGATTAAGATATCTATGTAGAAATAGACTCTATTACGAAAACCTTATAATTCGGATTCTATTCTTCACTCTAAAGATATAGGTATCCCTATTAAGAAAGGATTTCCGCACTCCGTTATGATGGTAATTTGATAAGGGCTAATGTAATAATATCGTTATCTCAGACTTCCTGCCAGCAATTAAATTCCCTCTCGATGTAATTACTCTAAGTAACTGTTACAAAAATATAAAGTAGCTATTACATGAAGTACCTCTAAGAAATCAAAAGTGTACCGCTACAATTGAGCCATAAGTTCTTTTGTCAAATAATTTAACAGAAAATATCGTTTTAGAAGTATTTCAGATTTATTCCTTAGAAAAATGATAAAAATGTTGAAAAGGCTTACTCAAGTCCAGCTGTGGCGTCGTCGATGAATTGGGAGTATGCGTTATACCAGTACCAAATGGGAGGAGGTGGTGGAGGAGGATAGCTTATCTCACATTCATACTCCTCAGATCCGTCTTCGCTCTCTCGCTCTCGAACGTCAACAAAGGCCGATCTGCGACTGCTATGATGCATATTGGCGATGGCACCTGTTCATATATACATAATAGAAGTTAGAACAGAGGGATACATAAGAGTGTACTTGCAAATGCACATAATATTACATATATACATACCTAAGGATAAATAACTACACATCTCTACACTTTCAATGTAGATTTTCTATCTACTCAGAATGCACTACTAGAAAACAATCAAGCCACATAGAGATACAGAGATACAAAACCAAACCACTAGGTATATATGCTACCATACTACAGACAGACAATAATAAAATATCCCTCTTCTAGTAATTCACCCCTAAATAATTTTTATGCAATATCGTGTGAGGTTTAGGTACACTGTGTAGAGAGCTACACAAATACAGACACAAAAATTATACACAGGTACAATAATCTTTTTCTTAGAATGACTTTGTCACAATTCACAACTGCATTTTGCATTTCTTTCGACTAGATTAGACACATAATAATAAACACAAGAGTTGAATAAAGTAATCTGTAATTTGGTGATGTACATATGTCTTTTGTATATTTCGTACTGTACACTCTAACTAGCTACACTCAGCAGAAACAGATTTCAGCTACTATTGGCTACCTTCTACTACCGATAAAGAAATGTCTTGCCGAGCTTATTGTTCCTCTCAGGTACCTTAACTCAGGTAAGTACCGATGTTCATTGCTACGGAAAAAACTCTTCTGCTCAACTCGCAAAACAAATCATTAGGGAAAAAATCTTCCAAAAGAGCAGCTGCTTTTAATATAATACTTACACATACTTTGCTAAAGGCACAGTCATAACCAAAATTCAGCCAACGATGACCAAGTCACAAGTTGAGCGTTTAAGCTCTAAACCACTCTCAACTACATCAACTACCAATCATTTCATACAAAATCAAATCTGACTTCACTTCACTAGCTGTCTCATCTCACTTGAGTCACAATCATCCCTTTACCAACTAAATCTCAACTACTGTCAATTATACTACACTGCAGTCCAGATCAATTCAAAGGCAAACGAAAGCTCTGACTATTGTTACTTTAATCATGCAGCTACTCCATTTACATTACTCATAGATGGGCATGCATTACATTACAATAATGGAAAACCAAACGATGCAGTAACAACAAACCTCACTTGAAACAAAAATACTTGCACTACTTAGTTTTTCCTCTCCTCTGACTTTTTCGATGTTTCTACTCATCTATAGCTATACCACAGAATAATATATCTGCAAAGTACATTTCTTGCTCTAGTAGTCTCCTCAGTTGGTATTTACATTTATTTATACAGACCAAAGTATTTTGCGCATATTCAGCCGCTTTGCCAATATATTATTTCTTAAAAAATTCAATTTCTTTAACAAAACCTTTGAAAATACCAGTCTCAAGGGACTTAAAGAGCAAAAACATAATTTCCAATACCATCAGTAGTTTTATTGCTTAAGAACAGCAAAAAAGGAAAAAATATTATCGCTGAAAATGAATGTCGAACACGAACACAATGCTTAGCTCGTACTGTGAAAATGTAATAAAACTGAAGCGACTATTATTAGCATTGCATTGTTGTAGAATAAGATGATAGGTACCGACTAGCGACCACAATAGTATCTAATCTAAAGTACCATACAGGCTTACAATCATTAGTACGGGTTTAGTTATATTGATCGTTGAGCTGTAGTAGATATTAATATTATATGCATGCAATGCAGGGGTTTAAGTAAAATTAAATCTTTAATGAGTATCTTTACTTCAATGATTGTTCATGCAGATAGACATATTGAGGATGATTTAGTTGTATGGATATCGTTAATAGTGCATATTGCTTGCAGACCAAAGCACTCTCCATTGGATTATCACAGAGTTCCTCCGTCATGTCGTGTCAATGAAAACTTTCTAACTCTTTTTGTTAATTTGTTGTAAAGCAGAGATACTTGGAGGTGATTGCAGAAAAGATTCTGCTGCATTTAACAGCATTATTACAGTATACAGAGCAGTGCCAGTGCACTTTTGTTAGATGCATGCACAGCACAAATAACGTAAATATTATTATGAGAGAGGTACTAAAGAAGGAACGGTTGTAAAAATCAGGTTTCATTTCTCACCGTCATGAAATACTAGGCAGTCCCAATGAAACGCGAACTCAACCAGGCACAAATGAGTTCGTTTTATAAGTTGTGTTATGTATAAGCTGAGTAATCATTAAATATCTAAGATAAATCACATTTTAAGGTGGTAGGTACAGATGGAAAGATAATTTTCTTCACAATTCCAAGCTGTAAAGTGTGTAAATAAATAGGAATGAGATTTTTCTAGCGTTTGCATTTGCTTGAACTTGAGTTAATTCAATCTGACTTTTCTGTAATACTATTGTTATTACGCTCTTCATAGTTAAGTACATTAGGGATGCACAATTTTCCATTAGAATTTAATGTTGCATTATGTTATATTATTTCCCTTGGTTTTATGATAAGTTACAGCTATGATGAGTTCATATTCATTGCTAATAGAAATTTATGAAAGCAGCCCATTCATAGAAAATACAGATTCATCATATTATTATGATATGAAAATATCGAGTCAAGAACAGATAGAGAAAAGATAGAGCCGAGTCGTGTATGTAATGAGACGAAAGTCGTAAATATACAGTCGACTTACTACAGATAGATGTGGAGTGCAGTTAAGTTTCAAGATGCGAGATGTTGATAGTGTTATTTTTCATATAATTGTAGCCTTGCTAAAGTGGCTGTCTTGTGTTATGCTTGCCTTTTGTTTGGCTTTAATAAAAATGAAGAATTGCCATAGCCAACTTAAAAAGCAAGTGCTAATGCTCAACTGAAACGGACCGTGACTCTGACTTCCATCCCAAACTCTTGATTCACTTGGCTTTGTAAATTATTTGAAGGACTGTTATATCTGTAGCAATGTGCTTCAAAACTTTAAAATGTTGTATCATTTTTTATGCCTTTATACTATTTATGAATCATTTCGATACAGTTACAGTCACATAATTCACAATGCTTTTTTATATTCACACACATGTTTTTGAATTATCATTGTGATATGAATTCTCCCATTTGTTATTTATTAGCACCACAAATCCTTAATCTCAGTTTATCAGCTTTGTAAGCCTAGCCAGTGTGTCATTAGCCGTCAAGCAATAATTGCACGACTCAAGTAAAGGCAAGAGAGCGAGAGGAATCAAATAAGGATATTATTACTATAAAACAAGAAACTATTGTACACTGCATTTTCACAGACATTATTACTACCTACTGGATGTTGTAAGAAGAACATTTGAACACTTCTTGGCTATTTATCAATACATTTATTTGCACATGTCTCATAATCTTTATGAGTTTCATTTAGCTATGTAGACAGATAAGCCCCATGAATATAAACATGCTCAGCATACTTTCATTCTACAATAGGTAGCATGAAATAAAGATAAATACATTATTTTTACTAGTACTAAGTACTAATTGCAGATAGACAGACACACAAAAGGAAGAAACCTACTTTATACAGAATCTAAGCTAAGGCTGCACAATTATCAGCAAAAATCAATGTAATAATCTACTCTGATGCAAAAATCAGATGTGTATTTTGTATAATTAAATGCAAGACCAGATTAATCTTTGTACGAGTAGCTCTGAAATAGATAAGACAATGACTTACTTGCTCCGCCGCCCATGAAATGCCACCGGGGGCAATACTTCAAACTTCAGATCAAATAAATTGAGAGAGAATCTGAAAAAAATGATGTTCAATGTATCAGTAAAATATATTTCTCAAAGTATTTAGCTTTCCAGTTGTTCCTTTTGATTTGTAACAACTGGGAATATTGGAATGATAGTAAACAGCAAAATAACACTGTGAAACAAGTTTAGAATATTTTTCTGTCTATTCAGTGTGCTTCAATTTTTTTGTTTTCAATTGGAAATGTTTTTCTTTTCTGTGTGTACATGGATGTGATCTTGTATGCCCTTAATTTGGACTAGGTTTACTATAGAGGAGAGGACGCAAGTCGAATGTAACTGATATTGCATGAATAATCTTCGTGAGTCAGTTATAAGAAATACAAATACATTATGACAGATGAATGTTTGTAAGTAGGACTGAAAGCTTCCTCAATCCAATGGGATTCAATGCACAAAGGATAATACTTTCATTTCGTTTTCTACGGATAAATGCATTGCAAATAGTGTTTTGCAAGAAAGAAGGTTAGATAAGCCTACTTACTTCTAAGAATCTTATTAAACATTGGCAATTCTGATGTATTACCTTTATAAATTATTTTTACCCAGTATGAACTGTACAAACAAATCGCTTATACTCAAATGTATTGTCGTACTGCCAAACCAAACACGGCTCCTCGTGTCAAACCCAGTAAATGAATCAAACCTATCATTTTGTCTGCCTTCGCTCTACTTCGGTTTAATGTCTATCTATAATGAATGTGAAATCGGCTGGCTACGGAATCTATTTAGACCAATAGCAACTTTTGCACAGGTATGTTACATTGTGGTGGTGTGCAGGAAAAAGGAAGTAGGACGTTTGCGTTGTGAAGTCCAGAGTTACAGGACAGGAGGATACAGGACCATGACTTCTATAGTGTCATCGCAGGCTAAACCGTAAAATGTACAATTCTCGTTACAACAACAGTATGACTACTACACGGTAGAAAGACATTAAGCAATTCTACCTCTTCCATGTTTGCTTAATGTATATGTACATGTCTTAAATGAATTTCATATTTTATTTCCTTCTTCCAATCACAAATGCTCTTTTCTGCACATTCAATGCAGCTAAGATAGCGTTCCGTGCCTGGCATTGCGTTATTCCCCTTTTCCCATCGTATGGACGGAATACAACGGGTTGAATCCGATCGATTCCCATTTACCTAGGAATTATTGATAATGCGTGCCATTACTGATATTCTTCGTAGAAGTAAAAGTGTTTTGCCAACTAGGACAGAAAGATAGATGAACTCTTAGTCCTGAAATGCTTTTCGTGCTGATATACCATGCAGCAAATGCATTGTGTATGAGAAAAAGCGAAATATTCATACCACTTTATTGATTGCTTTTGAAAAAATTATTACCCTTTTGCAATTATTATGTCTATCACATCGCAACGTTTAAATATTTTATGGAACTGGAGAATCTGTTTCTCAGCTCACTTCTTAACTTCCGATGTGCATAGGCAATAATATTTTATTAAGTATGAATCATAGCACGTTATTCTTCCAATTTCGCTAAGTCATCTAGAAATCTTTGTTTTGTAAAAAATCTCTTTGTACTTATTTCTGTGATAAATGTACTTAATGTATGCTCTAGTAGTAGTTGTTACAGTATTATGAATATTAATACACTTAATTAGTAAAGATGGTTCGCTTACTCAGTGAAGTTAGATAACTAGTCATTGACATTCGTCTTTATGGCTATCATTCTGTTTCAATGTTAAATAAATGAAAATGCTGAACAAGTCATATATACTAAATGCTGACAGATAAATTCGATAGGTTATCCCCCAATTTGTCAACACATAAATCCCAACAACAAAACAACCAGTTCAAAAGACTTACTGTCAACACCAGTTTCTTTTTTGCCAACATGGGTTTTATTTAGTATACAGTAAGTCACATTACTTCAAATGTAAAACGATAAGTTGAGGTATACCGAAATATGAGTAGATAAATCGTTAATTATAATTAGGCATATGAACAATGTAAAAAAAGTGTATAGAAACTGACGAAGCGAAGTTTGACAAAAAGTCTTTAAACGTAATTTTTGCATGCAAAAAGGTGTTGGCAAATTGGGGCTCATCCGAACGATTCAACCTCAATCTGTCTCTGTACTCTGTACCAAATTGTGCTAAGTTAATCTAACCTAACCATTATAATTGTTTGACAGTTGACTATTATATCTAGGTCCAGGGTTTAGGGCAATCGCGTTCCGTAAAGACAAACCGTTTCGCATCTACATGATCTACTAATTAGTATTTGTTTAAGATGTATTTTAATATTATTATCATTGCTGTAAAAATTTCTGTATACAAATTGTCTTTATATGAAGTTTATGGAAATACAAATACCTAGCCTCAATTCTTACATCTTACATAGAACTAAAGAGAAAGGTCACAATAATCTGCATCTTTATATCTCATCGCATTGTTATATGTAATAGCGATTGCTAATAAAACAATGCTGACCTTAAAATTTTATCTAAAAATGCAGTACAAGTGTATTGCTGCATGCACAATACAAACTGCTTCAATAACCTATAGCATAGTTCTGCACCACAACTATTACTGCGTTTCCCTACGTTGATGCATAAATCTCTTACTCTAACATTTGCTAATTGTATTACACAGAAATAGGTATTAATGTCACGAAGGCAGAATAGATAAAAATTGCTAATCTTACAAGCAATTCTTTAATAATACTAATTATTAAATTATATGTTGTTAGTAATTCTTGCAATTTATTTTTTTAATATTTATGACAAAGGTCGATTTTTATGCAACTCACAATTCTATTAATAATTAGTAATCACAATCAAGTCGTAATTCATACTACAAATTAATACAATACCTTGTACATATATACTTACTATAGTTATACAGTACAATACAAAATGCAAAGATACGAAACTACGAACTAAAGTCATACAGCTAATATTTCAGTTGGATTTTCAGACAAAAATTATTATTTTGTTGCAATCTAACAACGTTTCTACGTGGTCTAATCAACATATATTTTATACTGGTTCGTATAAAGTGTGAATGTTATTCATAATTACTTACACTATGTAGGTTTTAGTGACATTGGACGTGTTAATATTTGTATTAAAATCGTTTTGACTCGCAATTAAACATGCGAAAGGCAGATATGTCAATTTAATATTTATAGTTTTGTATGGTTGAGGTCATCTGGAATGCCAGTTATCCGATCAGGATTAGATCCCTCAAAAGTTACCTACATATACTTAGAAGTCTGTTTTGGTTCTAACTTTAATCAGTGAAGAACTAATAAAATTTATTTGTATCTTTGACCTAGGAAATCACAACTAAATATTTTTCTTACGAATGGCAATTAAAAAATGGAAAATTAAAAGGCTACAACTAGTCACTTTATAACACTATTTTGCGTAAAACGTTTTGGTTTTGCTATTGATAGCTAGCGGAAAACTAATAAAACGGGTTAAAATGAATTGGTATAAAAAACGAGCTATTCACGATCGAATTCGTGAATTTACATAATAAATTAGGTAGCATTACTTAACTATATTTATAGTTTCTCCAGTTATGTTATCGAGTGAGCGCGAGTGAGTTTTCGTGAATGAATGTAAATATTTATAAGTACATTAGTAAAATTAATAATAGTCTATCAAGTCTATATTAATCTTCTGTTAGCAAGATTATTAGTATCATTAAATTTCAGCCTCAGGATGATCCAAATTCAGCCATCCATTTTTCATACTTTTCCAAGTCATCCTGACTTACACTCTTATTGCATTTTCGAAGTGCATCATCGAAGTCCTTCTGTGTTACTGGTAAGTCTAATTCTTCTTTGGGAAGAGCACGAATTTCCTCGGGCTTTAGTCCAGCTACTCTGCGTCTCATAGCCATCATCGAAGCGTCCCTATTAAAAGTAGAGTACAAATATAAAGTTTGTGTTAAAAATTAGCGTTTTTGAAGTAGCATTAGCATAGCAGTAAAACTACCTGCAAACACTGGTAATGTCAGCCCCGGAATATCCATCTAATTGGCCAGCAATTTCTTTTAAGTCCACAGTATCATCAATTTTTACCTCTCTTAAATTAATTTCTAATAGCTTCTCGCGTCCATCAACTGCGGAAAAAAATACCATAACAAAATAACTTTATTGTCTAATTAGATATAATGAAAACTAGATGAGACATTAGAGGGGGCTCAATACAATTTCCACTTACAATTAGGCAGAGGTATATATATACGCTTTTCCAAACGTCGACGAAGAGCTTCGTCAATGTCCCATGGAAAATTGGTAGCTGCCAAAACCATGACCATTTTAAGCTCATCCCCAGAGCCAACAGAATTTATTCCGTCCATCTGGACCAAAAGCTCTGATTTGACACGCCGAGAAGCTTCATGCTCTGTGTCGGAACCTCTTCTTGAGCACAACGAGTCAATTTCGTCTATAAATATTGTAGATGGAGCATAAAACCTTGCCATTTCGAACAATAGACGAACCAATTTTTCAGATTCCCCTCGATATTTTGAGGTCAAAGTGGACGACGACACATTAAAAAATGTAGTTCCGCATTCAGTAGCTACAGCTTTCGCTAAAAGAGTCTTTCCCGTTCCTGGAGGGCCAACCATCAAAACTCCTTTCCACGGGCGACGAATACCAGTAAAAAATTGGGGCATAAGCATTGGAAGAACAACTGCTTCTTGAAGAAGAGCCTTAGCCTCTACCAAATCCGCAATATCATCCCAGAAAACGCTTAAGTTTTTTTGTAATATATCTCTCTCGAGCATCTCTACAAGGTCCCCGTCAGCCCTACAATCAGCTTCAAATCTAGGTTCATCTGGCTCTTCTTTTCCCTCTTCTTTGATGTCTTTAGATTGATCTTCCTTTCCTTTAGCACCAGAGGTAGCACCTTTGCCTCCTTTAGCCGTGGCATCTCGTCCAGCAGGCCTAGAATTGTCTTTTCTGGCAGGAGCTCCGTTTTTTGAAGGTGCGGCTCCTTTTCCTTGAACAGCCCCTTTACCCGTAGGACGTCGCACTGGTTTTGGAGGCTGATGAGGCGGAACTGCTACAGCTCTGTCCGGTGGTGGTGGCCAAACATCAGGATCTCTCTGGCTTAATGGAGCAAAAATTGACGGATCCCTTACTGGTTCTTCAAAAGATGGAATGCGTAAAACGGGACCTTCATAAAATAAAAATATAATTCATGTAGCATACACCAAGGGAATGAAGTACTTGGTTTCCTTCAACTTGATTTTACCAATAGATCTTTCCGAAGCTCCGTCACTCCGGAATAATTGTAAAGTATTTGAAACAGCTTTCACATGTTCGTATTCTGTGGCCATTTGTTGTTGGACCTGTTAAATATTAGAATCATAGAATTAATTGTGACCTTTACATCTCCACTTCTTCTATTGACCTTTATATTCTTATTATACAATAATACCTCTTGCCATCGTAACTTTCTGTTAGGCTCCCCAATTTGCTGTAAAAGACGGTGAATTTGTTGAACTACACCTTCAAATCAAATCAATGATATATTGTCAAAGTATCAAATGAAAGGCTTTTATCCAGTAACAAACAAAATCATACAATAATCTGATCAGAAAAATGACAATTTTTATTATTTTTTATATCGATACCTTACCTTGATAGTAAACTGTGGACATTTCATAATTGCCCATTAGGGCTTGTTCTCTCGCCAATTTTGCATTCTCGTAAATTTCATTCACAACCACAGACATTATCACAAACTAACTTTTCAATTTTAACTTGAGCCGTTTCTCCGAATTGGTTAAAAATACTAACATTTGGTTGCCGTTGTTGTCAACATTTTGCAAAATAATTTGAACCTGTCTTGGTTTCAAAAGTCGCGCTATTATCGTCAAGGAATAATTTTTGGTGGACCGAACTTTTACTTTTAGGTATGGACATGACATAAGTGTCTGTCCTTATGGCTTATGCTATGTGAATGAGATTTTGCAACATTCGATCCATTTTACGCATTATTCTAAAGAATTCATATAAAATTCATACAAAATTTTTAAATAATATTTTCTGCATCTTTAGGATTGCAAAATAGATGATTACAATTCGCCATTTTCTTTGTATAAATTGCGATTTTCTTTAGCATGATTATTAAGGCTTGTTATACATCTAACTCACATAACTTGAGACTTGTATGCATGTATTCTTCTGTTGAACGTGTGGTACCTGTGTAGATTTCTGTATACCAAAGTTTTGTTCACGCAAGGAATTCTACAAGTATAGTTACTCGCACTGCAGATTTCCTTCGGACACGCCTTGGAGACCCGTTATGACTCTAGACATTTTGTGGGCGTTTACATATTGTCCATTTTGTGGAGTGGAATAGTCTGCACAGGGGTGGGTGCAGTGCAGTCATAATATTCTTATGTGCAAAGTTTGCAAACCACCATATAAGTAGAGGAAGATACCTCTCGACAGTAGTTAATCTGTGCCTCTCGATATACCTTGATTTACCTTTTGGCCAGGTAGGCATGGTAGGTGATTGGGTGTTATTAGAAAGACCAGCACAGCATGTCACTGACGTCACAGCACACATGAAACAAGAGAATACTGAATACGTACACGTTTAGAAGATTCAAGATTAGTTCAACTTGGCCTGTCTGCCTGTCCGTGTAGTAGAAAGTCTCTTGAGAGCAAAAGAAGGAATAATATTCTGTCTGTCAACTCAAATGGTCTTCTAGACTTGCTCTTTTGTCTTCAACTCGTACTTCCAACAAACCAGGTCACAGTGAACAAGTGAAAAAACTGGACACGCGGATATTCTGGAGGAATTGCAAGGTAATTCTATTCAAAGTTTATAAATAAAATTGGGTGTACAAAGAAAACCTTGAGATGAAACTTGAATTGAAAAATTGAGCAGTTATTTAAGCAAACTAATATCAAATATTCAAATAATTATGGGTGTTGAAGGGAGTTTTGGAAGATAATTATGTGAATGTTAGTCAAAATAAGTACAAAGTAATTCGAAGTTGAAAGTATACCTTTTAAAAAGTCAGTGAACCTTATATTTAATTCCTGGTTCTTGTTTTTGTATTACAGTTGCAGTCAGCACGTCAGTAGGAAAGGACAAAGGAACACAGAATCGAAAACGGACATTCAACATTTTATTCAACTGAAAATTCCACAATTAATCCGAAGAACGAGCTACACATGCAATATTACTCTGTATTTTCAAGTTCCAAACGAAATCAGATGTTGTTTTGTAGAGTTTTTATTCGATGACTGATGGTGTAGTGCTGGTGAGTTAGTTTTACCTCTGTTTTGTAATTAGTTTTCAGGATTTTATGGTTTCACGGATTAAATTTACAGCTTGGCTTGGTCTCTCTACACAGAACACGAAAAACACAAGCTCTGATACTTATTTTTTATTCATTACTGTGGGCCTGTTGGGTTGGTGTGGTTAGTGCTCTTTGATGTTTTAAAACTCAGACACTCGATTAGAAAATTATCTTCCATTTTGAGAGATTCGATTTCTGACTGTTGGCAATAATATCGTCTTTTCATTTATATACAACTTTGACAAGTTTTGAGATTTCAAATCTGCGGCAAGCACTGTCAAGAAATGAAACTATTTTTACAAGTATAATTAAATCGGTAAAGTTTTTATTAAAAAAGCCGTATTGAAGATGAACTTATTTTGACTTGAGGATTTTTTAGTATAGACCGTATTACCAAATTGGGATACATATCTCTGATTTGCTCTACTACCAACTATACGTACGTGATACGTTTTTCGAAATAAAATTACGGTTGTATACATCGTTAATATTAATAAGGTGTCCAATTTTTCTTGATCTGTATTCTGTACCTACCATTAGTATTTATTTTAGTGTTATGTTATGTGTCTATGGTGGTTTATGCTGGAATTTGGATGTTTGTGGATCGTAGGATTCTGTTAAGGTTTATTTCAACATTTGCAAAATTTTAGTGAAAGAAGGCTTAAAATCAACTAAGTTCTAGTTCTTTCTAGGGTAGGGGGCAGGGGGCTAGGAAATGAGGGCTAAGACAAATGGTAATGAAATAATGATAAGTTAGTACCTTTAGTACCTAAGCACCTACTATTACTTATTACTATACATATGCTTAGTCTAGTTTATATATCCAACATTCAAATGAATGCTATCATTGGTCTTGCATTTCAAATTGTTCTAAAATATTATATGCGTTTTCAAACCTTAGTCCAAGTCCAGCCTCTAAGCCCCTTAAGCGCCTAAGTTTACAGTTACTTTTTAAGTAAAGTTCACTTTCATACTTAGGTTAGGTAATAAGGTGAAATAGGTCAACTAGGTATTTAATATTATAATTCGATTTGGATTTTGGATATTTGGTTGGACTAAATGCATGCAAGGGTTCGCTTCTTATATTCTTATCATCATCATCGAATCGCATGACCCCTTTTTTGGTCTGATAGTATAATCCAGTTAAATTAGATATTGCAATGAAAATAAAATGAAATATTATCTGATTTTTTAAATTTGAATATTTGTATGTTTCGATTTCGATCTCTTTTTGTGAGTGTCTCTGTCAGTGTACTTAAATAATGTGTATTTTCTGACTTTTAATATATTTTATTTATCCAATTTTGTCGCAGCAGAATCTACACCTGCTGTTTATGTCATACCTAACGCTGAAAAGAAATAAATTAAGTATTTTACATCCGTAATTTCTTTCCTAGGTCGATAAAAGTGAATAGATAATCCGACATGGCATATCGAAAGATTCATGGTCAGTATCATAATAGGGACATTCAAATTGCGTTTAAAAGCTAAATACACAGTGTGTGTAGTGTGTATCGGTAAAAAAATGTATGAGACATTTTTATCGTAGCCACTGTAGTACTATTTCATATTTTCGAATATTCAAAAATTGGGTTTGTTATTTTATTAGTTACGAGTATTATCACTAATACATTTATAGGCCAGGGACAGGTGCGTAATACCATGTAATACTTAATGTTTTTCTAGACAATCTGGTGATTTTGTCTAGTAGGAGTTAGTCCTCGAACTGAGCATTAATATTATATTTACGACATGAAAAGGGCAAACAATTTTGTCTACACTACAATGTTCCAAAACTCGTCCCGATTTCTCCCTTGAAATAATTCTTTTGAAGGTTTTGCTTCAGATACGTCTACGTCGTATGGTTTCAGGGGTTTGAGAGATTCTATAACATTTCATGGTATTGCTACATTATTGCTGGTCTTGGAATCAGTAGACAGTTTAAATATTTGCAGAAGGAAGTTTTCATTATATACCTATATATAAAATATTTGATTCCTAAAAATAGGGGGCTTGGTTTTAGTTATTAGATTACAACTCTATATGCTTGCTTCATTCTTGTTTACAACCTCGCCTACTTAACTGTGAGATCCAATTGGTTGAGAGAAACATTGACAATAATAAGTATATAACATGTTATGCGATTTGATATTTATAGAACTAGATCTGCCTTCAATATAATGTGTAAATACTCCATCTTATTGGCGGACAGCATGTGCGTAGTAGACTAGCGACTAGACAATGGATAAGTATTTTTGTATTCAAGGCTACTTGTGTAGGTCATAATAAGATAAGCTCATTTGTTTGCATAATAAGGAAATTGTCGGACTGAAAACTACTAATATATAACTACATGTATGTACGCAATATGTGTACATTACATGTGTGTAAGTGTAAAGTGTCAGTGTAACTGTGTAACACTTTCATTTAAGTATTATACAAATAGTTGTCCATTGTTTTGAGCTGTGTATAGAAACTGGGAAACTATCCTTAATCCTGTAAGGCGAAAATACAAATATTATATTGCACTCATTTGACATCTATAACATCCATCTATTTAGTGTTGTCCATGCTGTTAATTGTATATCAGAAAATTATAAGATGAGACGGTTATATGGTATATACTGTACCCTGTACGAGTTCTTGTTTTGGAGGATGCTGTACAAAGGATTGTAATTTATTATTATGTGTTAATGTTATAAACAACGCTGTTTTGTCTGGCCTTTGCGTACTGTGTGTGTACTGATGTAGTTGTAGATGCGCATTAGTATTTGGAATTTAAGGTTAAGATAAGAGTTGAGACGAAATAGAATTGGACTTCATTGCTTAGAATTAACTTATTAAGCGAAAAGAGAACGTAAATTTTCGGAGCTTATTCTTGATACTTCATAGAGATGTATTTAATTGTGTACGTAGCTTACGTTTTAAGTTACACTACAGTACACACATGTAAACAAACAAAATATCTTGTTCTGGTTTATAATATTACGTCGGGTCGAGGGTCGAGCTAGCATCTGATTCATCTTATTTTATCTGTAGCCACAAAACAATTTTTAATCAGTTGGATTATCATTGCCACAATGCGACTTATATACGCAATACAACAACGTACAATTGTATTTGCAAAGCCATAAGCCAGTATGTTTACAAAGTAATAGTAGTAATAAAGGTATGTTTATGACTACAAAATGATGACTTGCTTTTAGGTGTGCAAACCCAAGGAAATGTTTGTTGACTCTGACTGTATAGATACTTAGATACTTAATACTATTCTAAATAGCATAGATTTACAAGGTCGACAGGATATGTTATACCAGTTGTTTGAACTGTTTTGTTTGTGACTTTGTGACTGAAGTAAATAATACGAAATCCGTATAAATATAGTAGGTACATTTAGGCTGTTCATGTTCCCCCTTCGCTTATGAATGCAAAATTGAAGTGTCCAGTACAGAAAGTACACATATTTAAGAGTTGTTTGTGAATTTTTGTATTTAATATTTGATGTAGAAATTACATATTATTATTTTAATTGATATAGATTTAGCATTTAGCATAGCATTGGCAGTAAATAGACAAGATTCTAGTACTGTATATACATACAGTTAAGGTTTATATTGTATATAAGTTCTTTGGTAAATATTATCGTATTATAAGTATTATTATCAATATTATTTGCTCTAGTTTACTACTTTTATGGATAGTACAAAGTACAGATAAACTAGTAATTTATAAATAACTGAACACGAACCGAAAGGCTATAGGGGGTTGGTTCATTTCGGTTAAAAATTGAAACACGTGCTGTTTGTTGATGTAAGTTATAAGAAAATGGAATAATTTATTTATAAATGTATTCCATTTCCAACAGTACCGGTAGTATACCGTATATTAACAAACATAAAACTGTATGCTTAGCTCTACAAAGTTTCAAGGTTTCATTTGCTTTTGCTCGAGTCGATATCAAAAGTCACGTTTTGAGTTTCGATGTTGTATTCAATTTCTAAATGTAAGACCGACTGTTTGTAGCAATATACCCGTATAGTATTTGTTAGAATGCTAGTCTGTCAATCCCAACTACGCGCAAATTAGGATAGGTGCTCATTTTGCTCACCACTGCTCAGGTTAAGTATAGAGCCTTAAACTTGGCTTACGGTACCAAAAACCTCCAAGCTGATAAATCTTAAACTGATTTAAGTTTGTTTAGTGGTAAATTAAAATAGGAGAAACCTAAGCTAAATATAATACGAATTCGTTTTTTAAGATGAACAATTAAAGATCAATAATTGAGATGTATACAGTAATCTTTTGTACTACAATACAATGTATAACCTAATTACTGTGATAATGCTCTTCTTATACTCTTCTACGATGAAGTTAGTAAGCAGCAGATTAGACTTCCAAGTTTTCAAGTAATCCTTGATGTAATTATTTCAGCAAAGTTGCCATCAGGCCGTTAATTATAAAAAGCATAGCTCACTTTTTTCTATTAATTAGTGTGTACAGTAAAAAGATGTTCCAGGGAATATAAATGGCTGAACACATTATAATGCTACCATATACCTACTAGTGTAGTCCAATAGCATTTAGCATAGCATGAACAAGTATACCAACAATAACTATACTGTAAAAAATTAGCTAAGTTAAGGTAACAAGGTTAGATGAGATCCATTTCAAGTGTTTCGTCATGTAATACTATAATGGCCCTGATTATGCAAAAGTTTATCCTACTCCCTACTCTGTGCCCGTGGCGTGGCCATGTTCACCCATTTAAGCAACCTAATTCTAATTAAATTCTAATTCTTGTATTTTTTGCCATCTAGTTCTAGTCTCTAAGTGCTTTTCTCCTTAATTGCATCATTATTATTTCATGAAATGCATATCTTGAATGCTAGTATGTTGTATGTATATTGACTTCCGAGAAACTCATCTTTCATTCAGGTACACACGACTTTCTATGCATCCTTTTAGTAAGTAGGTGAACTTAACATTAACATAACCAACTATCCAATTATCTCAGCAAGCGCTCTAATTTCAACTCAAGTTCCTTCCTCATAACTACCTATAAACTGTGACTGTGTTAGGTATCTCATTTCAATGTTTTATTTTTGCCGTGTAGAATTTTATAGAACTACTACTGCTACTACAATACAAACTACATTTATATGCTAACACCAAGCATAGCTGCAATGCTCTTTCAGACAGACCTAAGTGCTTGGTAAGTAGAATACTAGAGAATCATCTTTTCGTGCCATTCACCGTAAGTCGGAAATAAAACTTTTAGCAATGAAATAGGTGTAATAAACAAACATTGATTCAATTAAGTCTGGTGAACTATAATACATAGTACGTAAGTAATGCAAATGTATCTAACATTAGCGTGATCCATAAAGCTAGAGCCTACCATACATACCATAAAAGATCAAGAAAAACGCTAACTAAAAACAGTATACAGTCTGTGTCCAAATATTTAGTAGTACTAAGAAATAAGACTGTTCTTGACTATGATGGGTAGTGCGTATATTATAGTTAGTGAGTTTTCTGGGTACTGTAAATACTGGGTTGAATTACTTAAATATTTATTGTATCTCCTGGTTTCGTTTGTAATAATTATAACATATACATTGCTAAGTATACCATACATTCGCAAGTCGCATCGAACTGGACCGTTGTTGGCCGTTGCCGTTGATGGGTTCATAACTTACCAAATAATTTCGTAATACTACTACTTACGTAATAGTACACGTCCCATCCAATCGGTCCAATGGTCATAGGTTATAGTAATCCGTAATCCAGTAATCCTTGTACGATATGTCATTTGAAATGGTACACTTTATTTAATACTAATTAATTATTAAAATAACTTTCTAAGGCTAATACAAGGAAGATAGATAATATAATAGCATATAGGGCCAATATTAGTGTTTGCATTGCACAGCATATTTACATGGGGGACAACAACCTGGCCCGGGAGTGTTCTGCTTACGTTTAAATACCTTAAATAAATATATGTACCCTTTTAGGCAGGATTAAAGATAGTAATATTTATTATATACGTTACGGTTATCCCCATTCTCAAAATCCAGTTTTTCAGCCGAGCATTTAGCAAAATAAGGAACGTAGAACAAACTTGGTGGCGTTTGCTTTTTTCTGTCTTGAATGTGTAACACAAATAATATAAAGCCTGCTACCACTAAGAATTATAGAAATGCAACACATGTAAGCAATATGAATTTTATTGTCGTCCTGAAATTATGTTTTTATGCATTCTTGCCTCAGTAATACCGTAGAGTCAATTGAGTGTTATTATGCTATATTATTTGTCATTTTCAAGGTATAGATCTATATACCAATAGTACGTCAACTCCTTTACTATACTAACCAGTGTAACCAAAAGATTAAAAAAAGTATGGTTTTGCTTTGGTCGGGCACTTTACTTTTGCACTTTGTTTTATGGAGGAAAGTTGAATTCCTTCCGGGTTACATAATATCCATTTGAAAGATTATAATTTAGCTATGATTCTCCGGTTAGTTAGCTGAATGATTTTATGGCACGGCACGGTTTTTCTCACGAGTGCACTTACAAAGTTACAAAATTCATGTTAACTTTTATTATGTACGTACGTTACATATGGTTTACATACTTTACTATGTACTACATATTCCTAATTTACGTTTTGTCTGAGGACGCGTCCAAATATCACTGTGCTGATTAGAAGTTAAATATAACAGCACGGTATAAACACGATCAATATATAGCATTCACTCATGTTCAGTTTGTTCATTCAGAGTCAGATTCAATTTCAGACTATTCCTTCAGCTCGGTTATGCTTTGTTATACTTATATGACCAGAAATGCTGAATTTCTCTTGGTACCTTTAGATCAACGTAAAATAGTTATAATACAATTAAACAGCTCAGTAATTGCTTTTCGTAGCACAACATAGCCTGACAAGACACACACAATGCTGTTTGTGATCTCTAGTTTTTACGATAAATTTTGGGGTAAAATGACTTACAATGTTTTGATATCTCTGAGATATTATTATAGTAAGTAGTTTAGTTAACTAGTAACGATCTCTTTGTTAGGCCTAATTTCCAATTTGAATATTCATTATGCAGAAAGCACCTAAAATATACAGCTAACTATTTACATGCACACTGTGTATACAACTTTCTAGCTTTCATAAGAATACAAATAATATGTCAAAATGTCGTTTTGTACAGATTATTACAGAACACTGAATTTTTGCCTTAAGGAATGTTGATAATATGAAGCAGCACAGTTCATCTTAACTAATATCCATATGCTACACGATTTACATGTATTTACTAACATCAGCATTAGCATCATCAAAATGTTATTGTGGTGGTCGAAAACTAATGGTACTAAAAGAAGAAGACAAGTACTATTTGCAACTAGTAAATAGCTAATATTATTTTATGACTTATTAACTATCTAACACATGCTCACACATTACACGCTACCGCTAGATGAAAGCTTAAATATTTTATCGTGTCCACGTTTCATTTCGAACATTCGAATCGAAGCTAAATGACAGTCACGCAACTCACTCATATAACATTTATGTGGGTGAATGTTCTTGTTCATTGACATTGGTGAACGGGTGAAGTCAGTGAAGGTAAACTATTTATTTACGACTGAGTTAAAGTTAAATTCAGTACGTAATACGTATAGTAATAACATGTTCTAGTCTTCTAGTTCTAACAAGGTTCTAATTCTAACACGCTCAAGTTGAGTGAAAATTAGGTACTTGGATTACTTAGTGGAATGGAACGACAACGTCATTTATGTGACGTACCTCTACATTGACATTGGACTCTCTTGAACTCTTGTTGGTATTAAATGAGATTAAAGAAGATGAGAGTACCTAGCCTAAACGGAGGGCACTTTGCTAAAGATTTAAAATGTGGAAGATAGATATCATGCCATGTGCTTGTGAGAGAGGAATTTATACATGGAAAAACTCTTGGAAAAACTCCCATTCATTGCTGTAATGACTCGATATGTTCAGTACTGTAATCTGTCACTTTTTAGCATTTGTTTCATCATTACTCATTTCCCTATAATATTCTATGAATGAATGAAGGAATGTCCATGAACGTAAAATGTTATTAATAGTACAATTTGATATATACAATATTATATATGGTGCTGGCAAGTAATTTTTTATGAGTATGGTGTATAAGTATGGTATGGTGAGCATATAGTATGTATAAATAGTACTGGTGAACATGATCATGATCACATGAAGACGAATGCATCCAATGAATAGTAAGACTTGCAAACGGCTTAAAAATATGATTTACTCAATGTGCTGCATGACTAAAGATAAGAACTAAAAAGTTATTCGTGAAATTACGTAGAAATAAAATATCTGTAACTTTGACCTTGATAGCTTTGGCTCGGAATTTGCACTGTGGTAAAGTTACGCACTTATTGTAAATGATCATGCTGTTTGTAAGCCTACATGGATGTTTCACCATATCTTCATAAAAATTAATTATAAATAGGACTATTATAATTGTTTCAAGTTAAAAATCGTCATTTCTCTGACATAACAACAAGGAGGGTAGAATCGTCTAAATAGGACAAAGTGCATCCAAACTGCTTTCAATTAAATCGTTGCACATAAATCAGAAGAACAAGTATAGGTATTCAAGTCAAGTTCAGTGTTATAACAATGTAAATGACTGTTATAATAACATTTTGAGGTAAATCGAACACAGAACTTGTTTAGTGAATAATATCATAAAGCAATTAAGGCACCATAATAATATGCAAGCGCCTATCATTGTTGTATTGTAATGATAAAAATAAAGTGTAGTATAGGTACTCGAATTTCAACAGAAAATGTTTGCACAATAACCGACTGGTTTCTCTGCCCTAGACTATCAAGTAGAAAATGTAATATCCTAGCCGTTTAGAATGTCATTACCAAATTGACGCAACAACTAGCAAAATCTAGTTTAACAGGACACCATTATCAACTCACTTTCAACTTTTCATCAAGTTAACTTGTATTGGCAAAATATATGGCTATTAAAATGTCACTGTCGAGTTATTGTTGCGCTGTATGACTTAATTTCGCAAGCCCTTTTCGTGGTCAAATGAAGTAATCCTCTATTAAAAATACTGAAAAAATCTTTGTTTACATCTGAATCGTGTCAACTGTCTAGCTTTGCATATAGGTGGGTAAACTGGCGGCAGCCAAATATGTAGTGCATATATTAACATGTCAGCTATGAGATGTACTTCCACTTATATACAAATTACGTGTATAAATATGGTTGCTTTCTTCGGCAATCAAATAATCAAAGCTTATTTATCTGTGTCCGTCCACCAATTTCATTCAAAAACATCTACAAATGTACTTGATGTACGTTACTTTACCAGCTTATGTTGGAACAATCTGTGTATATTAATGTCTATTATAAGTTTTTTGGTGTCTTAGGATTTGGTTTTAGTTTGTCATTTTTTATTGAAATAATTAAAATTGCATGCTTCTGATAGTTTTTGTTGCATTTGTATCTTCTACTAATTTATCTTATAGTAAGACCAAGCACTAAGCACTGCATTTGTACTATTTTATTGCATTTTATTGCTATAATCCTGTTTTCTGTCTATACTTCTTCAATATTCACTTCTTTCATTCAATGCACTTTTGGACTTTGCAGTTTGTAATTTTACATCGCACTACTATGATAGGGACGTAATAATAATAATACATTATATACTCTATACACTTACTTAATATTAGCCAAGTAAGTAGTATTACTACTATAGCTATAGGTTGGTTGTATATGTATACATGCACAATTCTATCTTTTAAACTGTTCAATTGTACATGGTGCGGCTGTTGATGTTTCTTGATTGCTAGGTTTTAGGTACTTTCTTTCCACTTTACATAGAATAACCAACAGTCACAGTCTTCTACCCTTTGTTTGAAAAATAATACGTGCTAAACTAGAACAACAAAATTGGTTCAGTCTGATATCTCTCTTCTGCAACATAGAACAATAAGAATAAGCTGGATTTCCCCTATTATGGTTATTATCTCTGTATTGTATGTACCTATGTATGTGTATAATATACGGGTTCGCGATTCGTGACTATACATTGATAAGTAATATAATGGTTGGTAAAGCATGTTAGGCAAGTTGGAATGGTCAGTAATTAAAGTTGACATGATGATGCGTTTAAAAGTGACATTACACCTGCAACAGAATATAAATTGGAATGCTGCTGTGGGTTTGCAAGCGCACCATGTCTATGTAACTTCGTATTGGGCGAAGACGATAATAATTATCTATACTGCACTGACCTGCCTGCCGTTGTTCTGTGCTGCTGCCTGTTTAGTGTGTTTAGTCGACAACAATAATTTCATGATTTCATGATGAAAAGGCAGAGTAGTTGTTAGTTGACCTTTTTGATTTAGTTATTTATCAAGTATACACTTAAACTGCCAATTGTAGGGAACGAACGGGGTAACTACGTTTCTGTCTGGATTCTGGAAGTTCGTTTAAGAAAATAGATGTACAATGTACATATGAGTGTCTTGCCTTGCCTATTATACAGTTAACATGTTAACTTCTAACTTCTAAGTCAATAATCAATAGCAAATTGAAAAATATTTATTGAAGAATGGTAAAATAGAAATATATTTATTAAGACAATAAAATATGTTCTATAAATTGAAATATAATTGAACATTACCTAGCCTAGACCCAGACGAGCTATTTACTGTATAGATATCACTGTTATCACTTTTCAAAAGGCATGTCCTTATTAACTTCTCTTTGCCTTATATAATAGCCAACGATTAGTCCTACATAAATATGAAATACAATTAAACTGTATATTTTATTTGCATGTTGCATTTTTGTTCACGCATTCTTGTACTTACATAGCTTGTTTCAACAATATTATGGTATTTGTAATCAGAAGACGAAATACAAAGCGAGACTCTTGGAATTTCCTGTTTCTGTATTAAAGTATTATAAGCAACTTTGTACCTTATTCTTGGACTTAGACAGATGTTACATACTATACAGGACAGTTCTGTTACCAACATTATATAATATTTGTTATTTCTGTGACTAAGTGGCTATGTCTTCCTCCTGTGCTTGCAACAGCAAAGTAGCGAGTAATATTATTCTGAACTCAAGTCGCATTTATGTACCGAAAATCATCGCAAGGCATCTAAACCGCAGCCATAGCAGATGATATTATACAAAACTGAATGTTAGAAAGCTAAAGATTGGTGATGTTTTCTAAAGATGGTAATGATATTTACAAGTTAAACATTTTTTAAGGTTATAAAATGTTTCTTGAAGTTGAACAGGCTAAAAATAGCTGTGGTTTCGTTATTTTTTGTGTTTTTAGTAGGTATTTTATTTTCTATTGCTTTGAATTTCCTAAACTTCTATTTACTATACTATTCCTAATTGAGTACTAAACAGGAAGTAAGTATACCTACCTATTAGTACCTATACTTACACTACACTGTTGGATGGAAGGATATACTATACATCATACCTACACGCATATAGGTATTAAGTAAATTTTAGTGCATTATATGTTAGTTCTGTTTTGTGCTGTCTCACAATTTTGATACGAATGAAGTTTATAGCTTGCTTTCCACAAGTTAGCGTTAGTATGGGTGTCTGTTCAACTAAAGTTGAGTCTGAAATCTGATTGTCGTGGATGTCTATAGTAAATTATACTTACTAACTATTTACAAATGTGCTATTGATTGTGAGTTGTGATTGTGAGTATCAGCTTATCAACTTGCTTTTAGACTTACTTAAATTTGCTTTTAGACCATTTAGACTTTTGTGGCCATGAAATGTGAACAGAAGAGTTTGCAAATGAATAATGCAAAACGAAACTAAATCTGCTAATTAGATGTCAGTATTCACATGCAGAACTCCATGTTCAGACATAAAACATGATGAATACTTAATTGGGTTATCAATTAATGGAACGGGCTAGAGAATTAGGTATTGACTGACTGTATTGTAGCTGTTGGATAGTTTTGAAAGGGCCACAATCCTGTTGCATTATTTATTCTACAGGCCCGCAGGGCATAACTTAACCGACAGCGTTTTGAAACGCCGTAGTTTTGTTGCTGATTTGGCAATTTATTTTCACTTAATGAGTAATAGATGTAGCGAAGGAAATGTCTTATACAATTATCATTAAAGCTTTAAGACAGGAATCGTGATGCATTACTTACTCAGGTTATACAATACCAAAATTAGTGAGATTTTATTTCTTCCTTTAAGACCTTAAATCACAATGCTATGTTGGAAAAGTTTAATTTGCTTGCGCAATAAAATGCTATCATCATCATTTTATTTACGCCCCTGCAGGAACGTGAGCATTGTGTGTGTACAATATAAACGTATTAGGTACTAATAATAGGGTGTCTAACTTATGCTTTATTGAACATAGCTTGGAATTAAATGTAAATCAAGTTAGCTCTGGCTATTTGGCGAGCGATGTAGAAAATAAATAGGAAACAGGAAAAAGGCTACGTATATACAATACACATTATGTATATAGTAGGCATTGTGCAACGTAAAGTTGAGATTAGGAATAAGAGATCATAGAGCAGATTTGCAATAAAGAAGAAATCATTGACCGGTAAAAAACGTTATATTGCTGCAAGGCTATTGTGATGTGGTCCAGACTAGATCAGACACAGCGGTCTTGTTCGACTGTGTAAAAGCAAGATTTGTTCATTCTGAAAATCCTGAACAGTATGAATGAGGAAAGGAAGCGCGTAGTACCTGTGTAACTAGACATAATAATAAATACTGAATTTGCTCACACTGTAGAGTTACGGTAACTAAATGAATGATTAACTATACCCAAGAAAATGAAAATAAGACTCATATAAATAATACATATGTTTATAGGATTGAGTGAGCTGTATATATTTTTGTGCTGTTGTCTATTGTGCTTACATGTTGCATTTGCATTCGTAACAGATAGCCGCAAAGAAACTGCTTGTTTAACACCATGACATATTAAGTGGAGTTACTTTAGTAGAGGTGCACTTACAAAAGTTTTCTGTGTCTTTGTACAATATTGCATTTATCCTTACAATCTACTTTAATTCATGCACTATGAATATATACGCCATATCTTCTGCATCTGTTTGAAGGCTGAAAAGATTTGAGTAGAAATCTGTAATGGTAATGGTATGCGCATGAAATGTCAATGTGCAATACGTCGTACCACAAGTCATTCCAAATTCAATGCACCAAACCAAAGACTGACTTTATTCTGCACCAAGTCTCGTATCAGATATTTTGTGGGGGTATGCGGCATTATTGTAGGCGAGCAATCATAATGATTGCATTCGACTACATTACATTATGTTTATTTTATGTATGCTCGTGGCCAAATTACCTTATTTTAATGTTTCATTCAAGTTCGCTATTTATGCATTGTTAAGGAACAAAAGTCTGAGATCCATGAAAACAGTTAATATTTCATTTACATGCATATATGAAGCTAATGAGATTTCAATGTGGGAACGGAAAGATATTTTATTACTCTACTGATTACACTTTACTGTGGTAAATTTCAGATGCAGAGTGCAGAATTTTTCTGAAAATTTGTAAAAAGTACCTAAGTTGAAGGAAAAAAAGTAAAAAATCTTAGCAATTGCACAATGTTATGTGTGTTAGTGTTGTCGGCAAAAGATGCTTCAGGAAAATGACATTGAGATCAGATCTAAGAAAGAAAGTAAATAATTCATGTATTTACATCTTTACATGTAAGATAACAGATAACGACAAAAGCCAGCCAACGATGAATCTCATGACTTATGCATGGTGAGATGATTTTTTTGACGTGTGTATATGTTTTGTGGAAATTATGCAGAATGCAGATATGTAGTTAGAAAAAATAGCGGATGCCATAGCCATAGCAGTTGTCGCTGAAATTCTCAAGTAATTTGGACTTGGACCTTGGCACCTTGGACTTGGCAGCTGATGCTATTGCATGAGTTATTTTGACAGACATTTTTAAACACGTATGTCAGATGTGTCCTATCGTCTTTGTCTTATAGATTTAAATTAGATAATCACTATGAATAGATTAAGTACTTCATAGAATGTAATGTAATTGTATTAATCTGGCTACCAGTCTCTTAGGTTTGTGGAAAGCAGTAGCAATTTAAAGCAAATGAATTGAAAGAAAGTTGTATTGTGTACTGCTAAATGCATATATGCATTAGAAAGAAAGATAGTTTACCATCATCATTCTTACAATTTTTAGGGTCTGTACTGCTTAGGTTTTTCTGTTTGGATTTAATACATGGTCATTTATGCATGTAGAAGGTATAAGGGAATTGGATTTTTTGAGCCTGAATGTACGTGAGTACACTATCTATAATTATATCTGTATCATGGTCACGTGCATGCATTAATGATTGAAGGATAAAAAAATACTCGATGGAAAGTAGTAAGTATATATAGGAAATCTAAGTAGATAAATATTATTAATAAACTATAAATTACCTCGTGCAGCTCCATACTGTATTCTATAGGGAATACTGAATAGTGTACTATACACTATTCAGTGAATACATTCAATGTAGTCAGCAACTGAATTGCATCATTGGTCCTTTTGATAAAAGCTACTTTACTATAATGTAATGCAATAATAATTATAATTATAATGATCCATAAATTGCTATTCACATACACATTGTTTTTCATCTTCTCAGTAGCTGATAGATAGTAGCATACAGATAGCAAATAGGACAAAATTATTATTATAAATAGCTATGCTATAATGTACGGCTATATCTACTCAATCTCAAAAAGTACTACTTTAGGTTTTGGTTACACGCAAGTATTGTAATTATAAGATAAGACGCATTATTGATGTATTGTATTCAATTTCCTTTGAAGTAAATGGTATTAGATTTAAGAAAATAAGAATAAGAGATAGAACGCGCATACGTAATTTTGTATAATAGAGTGTGTAGAGCTATCACGGGAATTCCTATTTTCCCACATTACATACATTTTGTAGTTACATATTATTATTATTACTGGACTGGGTTAGTAATCGTGGGCAATGAAATGCGTAATATTTAATATATTGACCTGACTTATGCTTAAACTTATAGTAATGGTTGTGTTCCATGCAGTCGGCTTAGCTTAAATTCACGACCAGGAAAATCCCATCATATTTACTTTTTATTCAATACTTATTGCGTATACTTATGCATCCTTAAGTATCTTATTGTGGAATTCTTTCCTTCTAGTGGTAATTATTTCGTTGTAGTAGATAATAGAATGCTCTTTATTGTCTCCTTTCTCCTTTGTCTATCTGTATTATTCAGTACTCATTAGCTAATTAGCTAATTCATCTTGCTTGTGTTAATTACAATTTTAGCCAGCGAGTTTGTCTCTAAAGATGTTAACTTGAGTTTATGGTTTTAGATTTAGCACATTAATAACCTGCACTTCTTTGATGCATGTACATCATATTTTTAGTGATGTGAGTGATGTCTATTTCCTAATGCTTATTAAATTAACGATCGGAACTCTTAGACTCTTAGAGCGTTAAAAATAACCGGTACATTTACGCAACATGTAATTTACATATTTATAGACAAGTGTTCAGTACAATACAAAGCAGAATTTCCAATGGGTATTCTATCCACTTATACTTAAGTGAAATACTAAACGAAGTATGAAAGTTTTAAATTGTAAAGCCTTTCTGCCTGCCAACCGTGAGAGAATATAAATAATACTAAGGTCAAATGTGTAGTGTAAGACAATTTACATTTCATACACTAAGCCTATAGTCGTGCTAAGGTCACGACTGAGCTTGTGGCTAAAAGTCATTCATAATGCACGGGTAGAAATGTTTTTCACATTTTATTCTTGTACGTTTTACAGTGGCATTTGTTAGCTTTCATCAGTAGTGCAAATTGAATAGTTAGAGAAGACTTCAGATGGAACATGTCTCAAGACTTTCGTCTTTATACAATGCAATGCCAATGCCGCGTCGCAGACGGGAGGATTAAAATAATCATCATTATGTACAAACTCTCGGGTGCGTCATGGACATATAAATTTCACACTTTTAGATTCACTGTCCTGTTCGATATTATAGGCCCAAGTGTCCAAGAATTACAATGGAAAGGGAAGCGCATTGTAAATATTTGAACTCGTGCATGTGCGTGCATAACTGATACACTGATAGCAAAATGTAATGTACTTATTCTGAGTCGTATATATAGTGATCTTGAAAAACACTCGTAATTAGCGGAAGGTCAGGATAAACTAGAATTAGCACATCTATAAAATACTATTTGGCATTATTTGTTTGCTTGTGCATAGCACACGCATAGTAATAATAATCTTTGCTTATCATAATAGAGAATGCGCAATTGAGATAATCATGAAATCGTTAATCGACATGAAGGGTAAGGGTATGGTTAATTGTATTGTAATCTCTGTGCGAGCGAGCACTGAGCACGTAATTTATATTGACATTTGGCGTAGGAAGTAAATATTTATTTGTGTGTAGGGTTTTGCTAATAATGTGACCTGCAGCAGCGTACTTAACTTAAGAGAGTCGAGCTGACATGAGTACTATGAGAGAGAAGTCTTGTTAAGTAGAGTGGAGCTATAGACTATTATATTTGATACACTTTGCACTAATGAAGCCAATTGTGATATTTATGTGGTACACTGGTACACCATCATATCATGATAAGTGGAAGTTGGTTTTAATTTAATTTCTGAACTGAATGGCTTAACTAGTGGTTCATTAAGACTATACGTCAGCAATGCGCAATGCATCAGCAAAATATTGTCCTACATAAGCACTGGGTGATGAGTGATGCTTTTGTCTGCTAACAGAATCCATGTAGTTAATCCTAATCTGTATAGCAAAATAAATTAATGAATTGGAATCTTCATGTGCTCGGCTTTTGTGCATTTATTACTCAAAATTGGCTTTGCTGTGCTCAGATATGCATTTTATTAAGTCAATAAAGTGCTTTCATCGTCGTATTTTTTTGGGAGGATTAACATGATCATCATGTAAAATCCTCTTATTATATAGGTTCGCCATTAAAGTATGAGAGTTCATGTAACTCTTTCTGATATCTTCCGAAAACAAATATTATTTTTTAATCAGGCATAACAGGGATGCGTAGTGAGTACGATTATCGTGTAAAGTGATATAGAATGGGAAATATTTTGACTTTCCAAGAGAATATTAATAAATGTGTCTGGTTTTTTCTTTCCATGTTTCATGATGCGTAAAACTTGAGATCTAAATTAAGACTGAGATTAAACCATTAGTGAGACTAGAAATGTTGTAGCTACTTGCTACGTGCCAGAGACAAGTAGCTGCTCTGGTATTGCGGGAATTAGCATTATATAAGCAAATAGATTGTTGTCTCGTGTCAGTCGTAGTCGTGTCTCCGTTTCGTTTGGGAATGCAAGTTGCAGAGAGCCACAGCAATTCATGTTAGTGACGTGACGGACTTTTGCATACGTGTTTCATATATTTAGTAACCGTAAGAGTCAGCAAGAGAGTTTTAGATAAAACCAGACAGTTACTTTATTTTTAGATAGTTTTCAATGAGCTCGTAGGTAAGCTGTAATTGCAGTTCAGTTACTTCACTAATCGTAAGTTTTGGCCTCTTGAAAGTTTGGTTGACTTATTTACACACACACACACATTCTGTGCTAGTACAAGACATTTATTATTTAGTTCACTTGTGAGTTACTATTGCTACCGTACACACTTTTCAATGTGTGCGGTTAGTATCTAACTAAACTGAATATAAACGGAAGGAGCATATTTTTTGCACTTTTACATCCTAAGTTGTGCTTTTGCAATCATTTCACTACTTTTTAATTCCTAGTGAGTGTAAAGTATACAGAATACAGGTAGTCTAAGGAAATTATTGTTATTTTGTTTGAGTGTGGATGTGGCTCGGCTGTACTTTGAACTTTGTCTGAATAGATATTATTTTGTGTGTACTCATCACCACCAAACCAGGCAGAGATCATTTCAGTTCATTGTTCAAGAGGGATAATTCATGCAGCTCAACCTGGTTCGTGATTTATTTGCATAAGAGTGACGAGTTGTTATTGTTTCCATTATTTTGATTATTGTATGAAACTGTTGGCATAATCTGTACTCTGAAATTCTGAATTGTCATTTGGTGTATTTGGGACTTCGTGTGTGCATGTGCAATGCAAATGGATTGTATTATCTGTATATTTAAATATTTCTATATGTAATAGACATAGATTGATATTGTGGAGAATTACAGTACAGTACAATGTACAATGTGTCACAAAATCACAATACAATCCTTTTTGTTAGAAAGCGAATTTAGCGAATGTTATAATATTTTGGATATCAGATAGGTAATTGAAGGTAGGCTTTCTAACTGTAGGTATTCATGTTGTAGCTGTTATTTTTCCAATTACATTTATTACCATAAATGTTGTAAAAATATAGGGATTGCTGATTGCTCTATAGCAGAACACGAACAATTCGGAAATGGGTCTGATCAAATTGGTGTAGAATATTCATACTATCTGTGTAATCTAATGATTTATTTGTTACATATCAAAGTAAGCCACTCTACACTATAATATGTGACAATATGTTGTTATTCCACCAGACAATTAGGAACCAGAGCGGTTAAAACCCGAGTTTTAGTCCCCGATCTGGAATCGGAACCGGTTGCATTTTAAATAGGTTTTGGGAAGGATTTGGAACTAGTTTATGGGACTAGTTATATTGCTATAAGAAGCTTAAGAACGAATTATGTGCCAACAAATTACGTAGTGAAATGATTATCGCAGGTTCGTCTCCGCGTAGTTCACATAGTCACATCTACATACTCATGATCAGGACCTTACCTAAAGTAAACGATGTTATAGTGCTAGTGCTACTATTAAGTGATGTACTACTATTGCAATAGGTTTAAGTGCTGCAAGCAAGCTGTGTAACTTTAATACACATAATTTTACGTGGCTTTCTATTTCCTGTACCGAATTTTATTCCTCAGATTATATTATACATTATACATCATATTTCAGTCCGTTATCAATATCGTTGTCTGAAATGTCATTGGGCAATCAGTTGAAAACAAAAATTTGCGTTACCCACTTTATGAATGAGCAGCAATTTTTCTTGTTACAAAGTCCAAAGTCAAAGTCCAATCTTTCTCTCATTTATGTGTAAAAAACAAAATAAGATAATTCATTATTATGCATTCGAGGCAAACTGCAAAGTCTACTGAAGTACATACATGGTACTGCGTATATTGTTTGAATAGAAGATAAGGCATTTATACAAAGGTTTACATCGTATCCGCTTCCAATCGAACCAAGTTTTAGCATGCGCTGGAGTGTTAGTGATAAGCATATCATCATTTTGGTATCAAGCTCAATTGCTATGTCGTAATGGTAATAGTAGCATAGACATTATTAGTTTGATGATGAATGGATTGAATGAATATGAATTAGTATATCATATGAATATTATGGATGTGTGTATGTAATATGTAATACAGTAGTTGTATTTAAATAGACCTAACGAGACATGGAATCAGAATAATCACTAATGAAATCATATTATTGTATGCAATTAAAAAAATCCTCAACTTGGATTACAGTTTATTATGGTGATTGGTGTGTAATGGGCTAATGGGAATCAGTATATCTTGAATCTTTGTGAGCAAAATGTGTGTTATTACTATAATTCGTATGAATTTATAGATTTGTCTATCTGCTCCTACTGTCTGTATTTTGAAATGCAATATTTGCTGGCTATATAATAATTTTTTATTGTTATTGTTATCTGAATTGATGTTTGTTTTACTCTCACAGGTGCGGATAGAAAAGAGAAATTGATAAATCAACGAAAGTAAGCGTCTGGAACAGTAGTTGGAACAAAGCTGTACTGGGAGCGGACGGACATATTGACGTATCTGTGAGAATAAGAAAATAAATATATTTTTAACTGAAAAATCTTGCTTGAGAAAATCCTCTGGGAAATCATTCGCCTTGGCTCAAGTCAACATGGATAGATTTAGTGAGTTAGAAATAGGGTTGGGACTGGGGGGTACTCGACGGCGTCACACACTTGTTGTTAACGAGTATGATGGCTGCCCAATGGACGGGATTGTAGCACCCAGACAGAACTCCTCCGATTGGTAAGTAAAGTATCTAATTTAAGATGTCATTTCAATTTATCTCATTTCTACAATAAGTTTGTAGTTTTAATACAAATATTTTTGGATCTGAAAGAAATTCACTTTGTATTGTATTTTAGTGAGGAGCTGAACCCAAATTTGTTACATGAAAAACTAGAAGACTTGCAGTGTCTGGAATTTCCTCTTCTGCCTGACTTTTTGAAAGATGATCTAGATGACGATGAATTGGAAGAAGGTGGCGGTCTTACTTTGCCGGCCACGCCTTTGGATTCTCCCAGTGACTCTGAAGTAAGTCCCGTTGCAATCACATCGTATTAAGTCTTTGGCATTTGGCACAGTTATATAATTTGAGATTTGTTGTTCAAGATGCACTATTAGCATTTATCTAATTTTAGCAGAGGCAGAAAAATCTAGGAACTAAATTAAGGTTGTGCAGAATGTATTTGTAGTTTCGCAATAAGGCGTAGGTTTTGTTTTGTTGTTTTGTTATTATCATTGCCACTTCGAATCCAAAGGAGGTCAATTTGTTTATTTTTATTCTTGTATATGTATAGATACATTTGAAGTATTTTTTGTATTTGTTTCGTATGATTTCAGATAACCCATTTAGGTTCTCCTCAATTAATTGATTAATACTTCTGCTACTTTTATGCAATTGTGTAAGACTGCAATCTTTTGAAGTTCTGTAATGTGAATGTGTATTTTGGGAATGTTTAGGTGGATCCAGAATTAATGAATCATGAAGAAGACATAGATGAATACGACTTTTGTCTTCCACAACTTAGTGCTGCTACAGAACAAGTTGAAGAATTCGCAAGAAAAGTTTGGGCAGCGGGTTGGAATTGCTGCCACTTCAAGGTACATTGAATTACAAAGTGGATAGTGAATGAAGACCAATTTAGAAAACAAAAACATCAATTATTTCGATTGTTTTGTTTATGTATGGTCTCTCTGAGTGAAAAATTAGTACCAGTAGAAAGGAGATAGAAGTAATGTGATGAAAACTAAATGGAAGAGTAATGGATGGGTTTCATGTTGCTTTTCAGGCGTTACCTCAATGGCTTCAGGATAACGATTTTCTACATCGAGGTCACAGACCGCCTCTGCCTAGTGTTTCCGAGTGTTTTAAGAGTATTTTTCGACTTCATACTGAGACAGGAAATATCTGGACTCATCTGTTAGGCTGTATTGCCTTTCTTGGAGTTGCTATTTACTTTTTAACAAGACCGTCTGTAGAGATTCAAATGCAAGAAAAATTCGTTTTCACTCCATTTTTTGTGGGAGCAATTGCATGTCTCGGTCTTTCCTTCGCCTTTCATACTCTTCACTGCCATTCGGAGTTTATTGGAAAACTTTTTAGCAAGTATGTTGAAGTACTATTTAAGAGAAATAAATTAACTTAATGTGTCTATGCTTGAGTTAAAGTCTAACTAATTATGATTTCGATGTGCTTAGGTTAGATTATGTCGGAATAGCTCTGCTCATCATGGGATCCTTTTTCCCTTGGCTATACTATGGATTTTACTGTGAAAAGTCTCTACAAATCTTCTACTTAAGTGTAACTTTTGTTTTGGGCTTTACGTCAATCGTCGTTTCTCTCTGGGACAGATTCGGTGAACCTCGTTTCAGACCTTTAAGAGCAGGTTAGCATATCTCATGTTCAAAATCCATAAAATTTGTCTCCATTTGTACTGTTTACTTTACTTTGTGTTTATCAAACTAGGTTTATTCGCTGGTTTTGGATTGAGTGGTGTCATCCCGGCAGTTCACTATGCTTTGGCGAAAGGCTGGATACATGCAATTTCTCGAGCATCTTTAGGATGGTTGATTTTAATGGGATGTCTGTACATTCTTGGAGCATTAGTGTATGCATCTCGTATTCCAGAAAGATGGTATGTCTCGTCTATTTACAGATCATAAATTCTAAATGATGTTTAGCCAGCCTAGTTTTTTTAGTTTATGTAATGCGCATTTAGCATTTAGAATACTAAGTTAATAAATACATTGTTTTGTTTTATTTTAGGTTCCCCGGAAAATGTGATATCTGGGTAAGAGTCAAAGACTTAAGTTTTGTCAAAGCACTTAAGTTTTGTCAAAGCACTTAGTTTGAAAAAGCTTATAAATCGTCATCAGTTACTTATTTGTGTGATTTTATGATTTACAGTTCCACAGTCATCAACTGTTCCACATCCTAGTCATTATGGCAGCATTTGTTCATTATCACGGTATTTCTGAGATGGCAATGCATCGTTTGGCTCACGTAAGTCATCGTTTGAGATAAATAAAAGATACTCCAGTGTTTAATTATCGTATAATCCTCTTTTTCTATTGGAATGTAAATGATATTGTTATAAATGAACAGGGCGAATGTGACGATCATCCGTATGAAGCGGTTCTCTTTTAAATAAATGCACTCTTAAAAATATCAACTCTCAAAATCGTCCGGAGTCCCACCAATACCGAATATCTCTACAACTCTATTGCATTACTCAACATGGATTCTGAACATAATATAACAGAAAGATGTGTCCAAAGATAGATTTACTAGAGATTTTAACCTCCCTATCGTAATATTCTATTACTGCAGAAGAAAGTTAATTACTAAAACTAAAATCGAAAGTAATTAGTTGCCTAAATACTTTCTACGTACTACTAAAATATTGAAGAAATATTTAACTACTACGTACAGACAGACTAAAACTTACTGTGTAACAGTAGAATACGTTACAAAATTTTAAATCGTAAGTATAATCTAATAAATCTCGTAACATTACGCATCTAATAATATTATAATTAGAATACCTACCGACCGATAAAAACGGATACGAAAACGGTGTATATTGGCTATCGGACCGATACTACAGGGTTGTCCGTTTTGGCAAAATGAAAGCCAAATGCATTATTTGCTAAATTTAGCGAGGGCAACAAAAAGTATACTTATCTATTCATTACAAACTGAATTCGTTTTTCTTTGTCTCCGTTCAACATATAGCTAGTTGTAATTGTAACTATATGATAATCCAAAAGTAACGGAATTTAGGAAAATAAATTATTGTCATTACTTTGTGATAGGTGTGTGGTTAGTATTCATTAGGTTTCTGTTTCTTGATAATAAATATTATTATACTGATAAGTAAAAAGGTTCTTAGATTTAAACGTTTAAAATACGGGAGCAGAATGCATTCGTATTCGTAATACAAGTAGTTAGTTAGCATTACTGTGTAGGTATTAATATATTATTGATGCGTATGTATACTTATAAATATTTGGGTATTATTACGGCTTATTGACATGTCCTTGTGTAATCGAAAGCTAATTTCTATGTAGCATCTGCATAGGTATTTTAAATTTAGTCGAGATAGAAGGCATGTGGTAATTGTAATAACTTAAAACGATAGCTCAAGTAATTAGGTGTGATGTTTGCATTATTATTTAGATCTTAATGTCATGTCATAGCTTAGTTGACTATGTTTCGTGAATACAATGTTCGTAAATAATACGTTTAATAATTATGAACCTCAGAATGGATAGTAATTTAGTGATACTTTCTGATAATTCTGTTATTCTGCTAGGATTCTAAAACCCCATTCCTAAACTAACTAACCATATTGGGTGTTGGTATACAATGTTTGTTTATTTATTTGTTTTCATACCAATATTGTGTAAGCAGTGTAAAGTGAATGGTTGAATCTTGAATCAGAAAGTTTGTGTACTGTGTACCTAGGAAGTAGTTGTAGTTATTGTATCTGTTTTGTCAGGTATTAGTACTGTGCTATTACGTATTTACTTATTGCTATCATTAAAACATTATTTTTGTGAAAATGGTTTGGGGACGACGAAGTAGAGTCAGGTTACGCTATCAAGTAATGCAAAACTCAATAAAAACGTGAAAATTATGTGCGGTTTACTCTATGCATCTAATTTAGCATTCGTGATTGTACATATTTTTTATTACTACTACAAAAATATTTCAATTTTATTTAAAATGACAACCCGTTACGTTTTGAGAATTTGTGATGTGAAGTTAGAGTATAAAAATTAATACTGAAAAAAAGATACTTAGTCATCGATTAACTTTCGTTTAGGTGCCCCTTCGTCATGTCTATTTCTCTTAACACTTTCATCCAAAAATGTTTGCTCTGTAGTTTGATTCGAGCTCCAGATCATAACAGATGAATCCAAACCTCCACTGTATCCATTTTGGTACACGTTATCATAAACAAAACAAGTTGCAGTCTGAAAGTGTCCGAGTAATTCTTTTTTGACTACACATTCATTCATATCACAGATCATAATTGAGGTGCCTTTGGGTGCAAACACAACTGGCGGGTCTGTTTCCCCACTGAGTCCAATTTCATAATTTGCATAAGTTTGTGTTGAAGATTTTTTACCGAGATGCAGCGTGGATATACAAGGATCTACTTCAGCGTCGATTTTCCATCGACGAATCCGGTTGTCTTTCCCCGCAGAATAGAGTTCTAATCCATTACTACTAAATCTAATACTAGAAACACGTCCATTATGAGCTAATTGTAAAAATGCAGGGGTTTCAACAAGATCTCGGGTGCGGATTGACCGACGAAGTGTTCGGATTTGTTCTACTCCATATGACTTGTAGTTAAGTGTACTTCGTATATCCCATTCTATAATATGCCCAGCATCGCTCCCAACAATTAGTTGGTGTTGATTTAACGGGCTCCACTGGACTTCCACACTTTTCGTGGAATTTTCGGGAATAACTTGAATTGATGTGCCGACTCTGATGTCAATTATATTTGTTACCCCATCTGAACACGCTAAAAATGGATAAAGGTTATGAGTACGTGATATTATCATGTCAGCCCATGAAAACATTTTTGAATTGATAGATAATAGATAACCTGCTATTAAATTTCCCACGACAGGATTGACATGATGACGAGTTATAATTTCATCTAAATCATAAGAGTCTACAGGCCTTGAGCAGGAATTGGCGTCCCATAGGTGAAGTTTAGCATCGGAAGAACTTGTGGTGAAAAGCCCGGAGTCCATGGGATACCATTGAACAGTTCTAATAGAGTTCAAATGGTGACTTTTTCGCTGGCCTTGACTGACACACAATTTTGTGTGCGAAACAGTGCCATTGAAATTAAAGGTGTCGTGAATGTTACAACTGCCATCCGATGTTCCTGAGAGTAAGCTATGCAATTAAAGTACTTATTATAAATCCTTGAACAACATAAGCTATGACTTACGCTAACAAGTTAACTATTATTTCTAATAAAAATGTACACTTACTATCTTCCTTCTGGATCGATGTCCAAAGTTAGCACTGCAGATGTAAACACAGGGTCAATGACGGCTGTTGAACTTAGGTGAAGATTAAGGGCTCTCCTAGAATTTTCTGCTCTTCGAAGTTGATTTGGAGCCATTAAACCGAGCCTCACACTTTCAATACAACTAAGCATTTTCGAAATCCACCTGCAAACAAATCCATATTCCTCAAAATATTAAAGACTTCAAATGAGACATTTCTTATAAAACAAAATAATGTTACATACTAACATTAAGAATAAAATCTAATAATTAATGCATAAGAGTTCTGATTCATATAGTTTCATTATCGTAGACTCAGTAGTAGTCAGCATGTCAGAATTATTTCAGCAGTACTATATAACTCTGTGTCAACCGTAAATTATATCGGACCAGCAAAATGGACTCATATTAATAGGATTTCTACATTCCACATTATGTATATCGATCATTAACACATATTTATAAATAATTTCGAAATGATACTTACCCAATGGCCCGACAGAATCCAACTTTTAATCCGCGGATTCCGCAGTGTAATTTAACTGAGAATGAGAATTCCGCATTTGTAATCTCCCAGCTGGCCTGAACGTTTTTCCTGATGGCTGTAAACAGTGCAATGCAATGCAACGTATTGTATTAGCGTATATTATAGGGAATAGAAAAGTGACTGTATCACTGTATGCACATCAAAATAGAGATGCAGATAAGAGAATGACAAACCAGAAGAAGTCTCAAAGTCTCCCCTAGAAATATACACGGATACATTTTACTGGAAAAGTTTTGTTGACTGTTTAGGCGAAACTACTCTTTGTGGCCAAATTGGAAACAGAACAATTTTATGGATTTTGTAAAAGCTATTTTCTGAACTGAACTTGGTCGACATTCTGTATACTTAATTATTTCTTCATTGTCATCCAAGATTAACCTAACATAACCACAACGATCATGAAAATTAATTACTACCATATAGCATGCAGTATAATACACTCGTACATGTAAATGTACATAAATATTTACTAGATATTTCTTTGGAAGTGCTATTGACAGTCACCTCACCATTCATACAAAAAGTACACTCATGAATCTGTTCCTCCAGCTTAAGGCTCCTCGATTTCATTAGAGAAAAAGTATTTTCCCAATAAAGCACCTAGCATCCAAGAAATTTCTGTCATTGATGATTGAACCTGCTTTCTATATATAGCTAGATCGTCCTAGAAAATAATCTGCATTATCAATGTCATTATACGATAGTAATTTACTTTTTAATTTGCAACTGAGTTCAAATGTGTCCTCTACGCAAAAAATCAATGTACGTGTCATTAGCACTCTTATCTTATCAAACTGAGTGTACTTTAAATACCGAACTTCACTTCACTCACTTGGTTTCTCACCTTTGAAACATGGACCAACGGTATCAACTCACTTCCTCCCGGGTTAGAAAATCTCCCCGTTAGAAAATCTCCCCGCAGACTTCCTCCCGGTTAGAAAATCTCCCCGTTAGAAAATCTCCCGGTAAGAAAATCTCCCCATACGAGATTGGT